>PVJX010014520.1:0-44660 GCA_004027295.1 Dolichotis patagonum | reverse complement strand
ACTCTATGCATGGCTTTATACTATTGTGTTATGTTTGATATTATTGTAATTGAAACTATGCTCAACTATAGCAGAGTAAGAGATATGGTGTTAGATACTGTTGATGTCCAGTTGACTTAATGTAAAGTACTGTGTTGACTATGTTGTCCTCTTCTGATCTGCTCTGTACTGCCCCCTTTTGTTTTATTCTCTTTTAAATTTAAAAAAAAAAAGAAAAGAAAATACCTAATTGAAAATCTAAACTAAAACTTTGGATTATATCACAGTGAACAGTAAGAAAATATGAAAATTGGTATTTTAAAATGTATTACCTGATCAAGAATTCTTCCCATTCTGTCAAACAAAACCTTCAAAAAATGACCTTCAAAGAAAGCTGCTTCTAAGTTGCACTTTTCCAAGGCTTTCGGAGACCCAGGCCATTCCCATCTTAAGCAGATAGCACAGTAGTCCCGAAACTAGGGAGGAAAAAGCATTTGTATCAAGGAACTACCAGAAACCACATGAAGATAAAGTATAAAGAATTTCCTCAAACAGGCATGAGGAATCACATGAATACGGAACACCTCCTGTGTACAGTGCTACAGGAGAGGAGAGGTGGCCAACGGTCTGACAAGAGGGGCAGAGAATACCAGGATTGGCAGGGACTAGAATAAGATGATAGGGGAAAAAGGCTTATTTTGATTTCATTAGACTGCTCCCTTGGGAATCCAGACACGGTGGCACATGCCTAGAACCTGAGGTAGAAGGATCGCCATGAGACTGAGGCCAGCCTGGGCTATGAAGTCAGTTCAAGGATAGTCTATAATCCAGCAGACTCTATCTCTGAACAAATAAACAAACAAACAAACAAACAAATCCATTTAAACTGTGCTCATGCTCTTCCTTTATTTTTACACTTTAATTTTTGGTGTTTGTTATTGAGACAGGGTCCTGCTATGTAGTTCAGGCTGTCCCTGAGCCCACTAGTAGTCCAGGTTGGCTTTGAACTGTGCGGCGATCCTCCTGCTTCAGCCTCCCAAATGCTGGGATTACAGGTCTGTGCCACCATGCCTGGTTCTTCCTTTAAAGTAATGTAATCCTTTAGTTATTTTCCTAACAGATTTAGAGCACATTTATAAAGCAAAGTTAAGACCAAGTTCTCAAATGATCTAATATTTTACATATAACAGATAAATGCTGCTCATTACTGGAGAAGGTTTGATGTTCCTAGGGTGGACCTACCCTGGGCCCGCCATCCTGAGAGGATAAAACAGTGCTATGAAAAGGGTGCTCTGTAGGTCAGAATTGGGCCTCAAACTGTTTGCAACCATCATCAATGAGATGAGTACAAAAAGGAAGAAAGGGATCTAGAATTTTCATAGCAATCTGAGTCCTTTTATGTTTGCTGAATCTAACACCAAAATAATTGGGCTGATACCGTGTGCTTTTCCTTCATATTCTTAGTAATTTGTTTTTATTTTACAAAAGTGTTAGTACACGACAGATTACAAATAATAAAAACTATTGCTTCAGTAGAGATATACTTATCACTGGAAAATGGATTTTTATGAGCACAAGACTATCTCATAATAAAAATGAATTTTAAAGGTTTCCTCAATATGTAATTTACTTAAAAGAAATTTAGAGGGGTATTTTCTTCCATACTTTGTCTTTTCAAAATTTCCTCACTTAGTACAGTGATATTTCTTTGACCTCTCTATAGTTTGAAAATTACAGGAAATTAAAACTATATTCTCACCATAAGCATTACCTTCAGCTTTAAAAAACATGTTTAAAACAAGCCAACTTCATCAATATGAGTTTTAAACTCACCTAGTTTTTTAGATAATTTTCTGCACAAAGTCACATCCCAATTTTTAATAAATTGCTTCTAAATTAACACTTTTAAAATCTGACCTCTTAAGTAATAGTTTTAAAATTTTTATCCTGTTTGTCTATTTTCTAACATTTCTGAAACAGTCATCGTAACTGTATTTATAATCAAAAACTGAAATGAGAAAAACTTCACAAAAAGAACACAAGTAGTTTAAAATTCAAATGGTAGTACTAAGATTTTTTTTTTACTCTTACTTCCTTTACTAGCCTGTTATAGGAATGTTACTTGCTATCTCATTACTCTAGCTATTTATGCATTAATATAAACTTAAATTTAGGCTTAAAAATATGAATTAGCTATATGCAATTCAAAAGATTTAAATAAAAATATAATGTATATTTTTCTGATGTCAAAACTTTCAAAATTTATTAATTTTCTGATTTTGAAATTTTCATTCTAATTTTGAAATAGTCTATTACAGTTGCTTTTCAACAAACACTAGGTACTGCTATTGCAAAATGTATACAACCCTGAACTACAGATTTTGTGAGGTTACATGGCAATTCAAACATGAATCGCATCCTCAAAAGACTGATTACTTTATAACCTTAAAACAGTAAAGACACACACAAAGGGTACACAAGATGTAGAGATAAGGCCAAGGACGAAGGAAAGAGCAGACCTCTGAGAACGTATTTCCAGGGAGGGGAAATGTAGCTGGAGGGAGTGACTTCACACTGCATTACTGTTACATGCATACAAGGGCGAGGGGGAGCCAGGGATGTAGTTCAGAGCGGGCTGCGGACTGGGGGCGAGGGCAAGTGGTGGGACCACAAGACGCCACATTGTACATCAGCAGGGGAAATGGATCAGGTGAGCTACAACTTAAGAATGAAAAAAGAAATGCATGGCACAGAGAAACCTTGAAAGAGGGACTTGGCCAGTGAAATCCAAACTACAACAGAGCTCAAGTCTTGTATTTTTTTTTTTTTTTTTTTTTTTTTTTTTGGTACCAGGGATCGAACTCACGACCTTACGCTTGCCAGGCAGGCGCTTAAGCCACTGAGCTAAATCCCCAGCCCAAGTCTTGTATTTTTAAAGAGTGAGGACTCATTTCTTTGCAGTAGTGGCTGTGGATAATTAAGTGTAGCGGTTTGTGTGCAGACATTTGTAGACTTCATGTCCAAAAATCAGTAGTGTCACTTACCTGCCTGTGAGCATCTCGGAGGTAGGTGTCATATCCAGTGCCCTCAACATGGTAGGATGATTTTGCTTCATCCGGTACCAGACAAAGAAAACTTAAATGAAAAAGGCCATCATAATCAATAACAGAAATAATTCTCTTAATATCTTTATATCTACTGTATGTAGTGGTATCTTACATTTAGTTGAGCCTTAATACAAATGGAAACTTGAAAAATAAAATTATAGTATAAGTCCTTATCTTCAGTCTTATAATTTATTAAGTATTCTTCCATTATTTTAAAGGTTTAAGTCTTGACTCCACTTAAACTAGAAAGAATTTTTTTTTAAAGATTGCTACACCATGCCAAATTGGTATATGTGTTAATCTCAAGAAACTGCCTTTTAAGATAAATGAACTTGAGATATTTTTATGTACCACAATTTGCATTTTAAGCCATATGCAATTTTTTTGATGCCATCTGACAGACCCAGGCATGTAAGTGATGGCACTGAAAGGGAAGGAAAGAGAAAAGAAAACTGCCACAGAATGGGCACCTTACAGAACAACAACAAAAAACCCCATAAAAACATGAACTAAAAATAAAAGAAATAGCCCTGTGCTTTAGCACACATGCTTAATAAGTACAAATTGCCAAACTGGCAATGCTCAACACTGTTGTAATTTGGAATTACTTAAAATTAAGCCATTTATATTTCTTTTAAAAATGACTAACCTACTTGAGGGTTTACTTACTGTTTTTTTAAAAACTTTTTCTAGTAAGTAGAGCTTTTCTCTGGATACCAACTAATGCTTCCTGGCTATAACCTGCTACATAATCAAGATTAAAAAACTGACATAATCTTTGAAGAAGCCTAAGTTTATCACGTGTTCCTAAAACAAATGAGAAGCATAGCTGCTCTGTGTTATAAAAAGGAGTAAAAGAGATGTAAGTCAAATATAGCAACTCACCTATTTACAATTTTATGGACTTCAGTCTTCCCATCATTCTTGGGGTGATCTGGCGTAGCTGGAGGTGAAGAACTAAGCCACTCTTTCTTTGACAAAGTATTATCTGGTGAAATGTCAGTAAATAAAGGATCTTCTTCCAGATCTCTAAGTTTAATTTAATGATGTATAAAAAAATTATTATGGTATTTTCTAAACCAAAAGATTCTCTATGTTATGAGAAAATCTTACACATTTTTGCTAATATAATTTACTTTATAGACAAATCACCATTTTATACTAACAATATCAAGGACATGCTACTTCTGTTAGTAGGTTGAATGAATAGAAAATTACTTGTAATTTAAAAGAATGACCAAAGTATCAGGGTATCTAAATTTTACACCTAAAATTTGTTAAGCAGTTAGAGGTTTTGTTTTGTTTTTGTTTTTGTTATAAGTGTAAGAACTGAAAGAAGAGAGGATGCTCTAAGTTTATGAAAAGCTGCGATCAGAAGCGGGTAATAACTTACACTGCGCCTGCTATTAATCCATTCTCTACCACATCTTTATCTTCTGGGCACAAAGGTTTATATTCTGTATAATTTCTTTCTTCAAGATTTCTTAGGACCAAGTTGTAAAGAATGTGCTCATTGGGTTTTTGTAGAAGATGTTCAAACATCCTCAGTGTCATTATGCTTATCTGAAAGCAAAATTGATACAAGCTAACTGAAAAGTACCTTCACATACGCTGTTCTTTTGGCCATCTTCTAAGTCATGCCTTTAATGTGTAAAACCACATAAAATGAAAAGCTGTCTTTAACACATCACAAGTACATTAAAGTAGGTAGGTCAAAGAATCTAAGTCTCTGATACTAAAATATTACACAGCTTACCTCATCAGATATGTGATCGCAATGTTCAATTAACCTATGTCTTAAAGGATGTCTGCTAATTTCTGCAAGAGTCTCTGGTTCTCTTTGCTCTCCAAGGATAAAAATCACCATTTCTTGAAGCAAAACATCAGAGGTTACTTGCCGAACAATGCGATGAAGCAGAGCGGTTGACGTCAGAATGCCCATCTCAGAACTGAGCGCAACAAACAGGTAATTAGTGGGCAGAAGTGACAGAAGTAGCAGCATTTTTGTTGTTTTGTCGTTAAGGAAAGAGGTTACTCACGTTTGCATTAACTGAGGTTCCATAACACCAATGAAAAACCTTTCATGGACAGCTTTGGCAAGAGCAACAGCAGCAGTCTAAAATACAGTGTTAGCATCATTTTGTTAATGGAAAAGAGAGACTAATCTGTAACATCAAAAATCACTTTGCACTCCTCACATGGAAATGTGGAAGAAAAGCTTGGTTACTGACCACAAATCTAGATTAAATGCTGGCTGTTGGGTTACTTTTTTAATTCCCCCAAATAAAAGAAACAGCATCAAAAGAATTATTTCAGAAATGTACTCCCAAAGAGCACTAGAAAGAAGTGATTGTTGTAAAGTCAATGTCTATGAAATATTGCACCATAATACAAGATAAAGAAATACAAAAGGAAAGAACTTGAATTGTCATTTGTTCCAAAATTGTAATGTACACACATGATTTTTGGTTTATTTATTTTAATAAACATAACATCTTAAGACAAAACATTTGGAGACATAAACCAAGGAGTCAAATTTCACTTGCTAGACATTTAAATTTTAAAATTATCTGTAACAAAAATACTCAAACCTTTTGTGCTTCCTTGATGAGCTGATCACAATAATCAAACCAGGAAAGAAATGAAATTAAGGCTCGTTTTCCTGGAAACGCTGAAGCATCTTCTTTATGACTGTATGAATCCAAGCTGTAGGAAATGGAAGAAAGGCCAAGTCCACAATTATTCGAGAGCATAAATCCTACTCAGTACATACCAAAAAATGAAGGCACGCAAATGAATTTAGTACACACGGTATGATATATTCACAGAGGCAATGCTGAGTGACAATCAAAAGAGGATTTATAAAAGATGCCAAAGATAAGAGAAAACCTTTTCATAATAAAAGTTGTAAATCATTTTTATTTCTTAAGTGGGAAGAGAGACTAAAAGAGGATGAAGGAGCATAAGAAAAACCATTTAGACAGCTCCTCATAATTCTGCCATAAATTTGATGAAGTAACTGTAATGAAAAAGTTGAGAGGTTCTCAGCTGCTGGGAAGCAAGAAAAGAAAAGGGAACGGAGACCCCGAAGAAAGACAAAGTGACTGGCCAGGTGCTTTTTCTGCCTTAAAACGCAACCCAACTGTAATATAAACAAGTGGATCTCCCTGACAGATGTTGGCATATAGTGTGGAAAAACAAGTAAAAAAACCAAAGGGCTAGCCGGGTATGGGGGCACACGCCTGTAATCCTAGCACTGGGGGCTGAGGCAGGAGGACTGCTGCAAGTTTGAGGCCAGCCTGGGCTACAAAGTGAGTTCAAGGCCAGCCTGAACTGTATAGCGAGACTTTGTCTCAACAAAACAAAACAAAACAAAACACCCAAAAAACAAAAACAAAAGGCTACATATTTAGAGAAAAACACTAACAGATAATCATATCAAAATACTAAGTGTTTATGGGTGGTAGCATTATAATTTTTTATTTATGCTGCTTTCTATTTTAATAATTTACAAAACATTCTGCAATAGCTAATAGCTGTATTTTCCCATGAGAATCAAATCAGGGAGCCCAGAAAGGCGGGGGTGGGGGGTGAAAAATGCAGTGGTGATTCCATAGACACACACAGGCTACAGGGCACAGGAGACTGTCCCAGAGACTGTGGAAGTCATTTATAAAAAAGGAGATCCTCCTTTTAGAACTTAATAAAAATAACCAGGTAAAGTTACTGGTTTTAATGTAAGACCTTAAAAATCTATCAGTATAGTGGACCAAATAAAAGTTCCTCAACTATACAGGTACACAACAGCTGGACCGCTTCCACACCAGTCTGTTACCATGCCTGACGAATTTACTACAAGCCTCAAGAATTCTTGCCCACTTAACAATCTCTATGAGTGTTGCCTTTTTCAAAATTAAAGATTTCTAGTTTTTTAAAACGTAAGCGTAAGAAGTCAGGAAAACACAAAGAATGATGCTCACCCCCAGTTAATGGCTTCCACTGTTTCAATGTCTAAGGGGTCCACGGACTGAGGTAGGGCCTTGTACAGGGAGGCAAGTCTGTCGGTCAGCAGTTCGCACAAGCAAGTGCTCTGAGTAAGGCACTTCGCAGCTGCGGGCTCTGGCAAACTCACTAACAGCATCAAGCCCTCACACGCTTTCACGGCTATGCGGCCATCCTAAGGGGAAAAACACACCCCTTCAATTCTTCAGTTAGACACAAACAGAACCAGACTGTTGAGGACAATCGGACATAAAAGGATTTTTTTTTCCATTACAAATGCATGCTATTTTGATTACGTTAGGGGGGAGAAAGTAAAGATGATGACTTACAGGGCTTCGGGTAAGATTTAATAAAGAGTTCACTAAATTATAATCCTGGTTTGGACGCACTACGGAGGCCTCTGGCAGTGACGCAGCACTGAGGTCGTCCAAGCTTGTGGACAGGTCATCTGTCTGGGCTGGGGGCTCGTCCTCTGACTCTGCGTGCTCTGCTCCAGTAGCACCAGATGGCTTTTCTGGTTGCCGAGACTGTCCTGTATCAGTTGACAAGGAATCTTGACCTTTCAGTGCGTCTTCTGAAATTACATTTGGTGCTCCTTTAGAAGCCCAGGACTTCAACTTGTTCTGAAGAGGAGTACACATTTTGAAAGGTTCAGGTTAAGAGCTCTCTACACCAGAAGTCCTTAGCAGTGGATTTTTCTATAATTAACGTTTCCCATGTCTAACTGAAATAGCAGCAAGTGTTACATTAAATGAAAATATTCAGACATTTAACAAACCATGTTTGAGGCCTAGCTCTAAAATTGCAAAGAAGTTAATGATCCTCTGCACAATAACTATAAAACGTTTTACACTGATCATAAGCATTCAGTGGTAGAGCGGTTATTCCAGTATTTGACTATTTCTAGAAACAACATCTAGAAATAAAATCTCAGTGGAGGAAATTTTTCAGTTTCAGGGGTTTTTTTTCCTCATCACTAGGTTACTATAAATGTATCATCTCAATGTTAACACTTCTAAGGTCATGAGGGGAGGCAAATTTATAAACAAAAACACTTTGAAGTCAAAAGTTACCAAACTTACATTTAAGATTTCTATAAAGCCAACAAATCTGATAAATATGTCACAATTTTTTCTGAGCATTTTTCTATATGTTTTTGCTATATAAAAACACAAAAGGAAGGCTGGGGATTTAGCTCAGTGGTGTAAGCACCTGCCTGGTGAGCGCACGGTTGTGAGTTCGATTCCCCGGTACCACAAAACACACCCCCCCCACACACAAAAATATCCTACTGTGAGGATATTTTTAATTTGTGTCCAAGAATTAGATTTTCTTGAAATGCTGGCGTGTGCCCACCCGCGGCCACTCCCAAACACAAAGAGAATCTTAACTGAAGCAACTTGTTAGTTTGAAAAGTGCCTTTCTCTCCATTTGAACGTAAGAGTAAAAATGGAATTACACACACACGAGTTGAAACGCATCATGAACCAGCTTCTCCAAAGAGCCTGCCACACTGCTCTGCTCATCACAGAGACACAACAGAAAGGCTGAGTGAATTCAGGGTTCCACTTCTGAAGTTATGACACAGTAATTATCAATCATTTCTACTGCTTTACCAGTAGGCGGGAAAACAGCTCTTCTTGAGCGACTGGGCTCACAGGCTGTATATGAAAAGGAAAACCAGCAGCACGTGGTACAGAGGCTGTCTTTCTTCCCGTGACCGTGTTTGGCCCCTTTGTCAGTGACAAGGTGGCTGGGTGTTTGGAGCAGCATCCACATCTTCTATTCTGTTCCACTGATCCTCAGTTTTGTTTTGTTTGCCAGTGCCATGATGATTTTATCACAGTAGATTTACAGTATAATTTCAGGTCAGAGATTGTTATAGCCCTTGACTTGCCCTTGTCGCACAATCTGTAATAGCTAAATCTTAGACCAAATGCCCATCATTTGAGGAACTAATAAAAAAAGATGTGATTTTTTAATATAATGGGATCCTATGCAGTCATAAAGAAGGATAAACTTGACATTCTTATAGATAAATGGATAGTTAAGATAGTTATACAATTAGTATCTCCTAGCTCACTGAGAAGAAAGATTTGTGCTAACATTGTCTGGATAATACTTCATGCCTAGATCTTGTACTCTGAACAACTATTATGACTATAACAATATGCAATGTATTAATTATTGTTACTCCTTACTAGCTTGTTTTGGAACTGTTTTGTTATTTTGGGAACTATTTTGTTATCTTCTAAAAAAAAATAAAGAAAACCATTCTATGAAAACCAATGAATACTTCAAACAATTATTTTGCCAATTTCCTACAAAAGTTGGCTGCACAGTATCATCTTTGTGAAAGTAAAGCATTTTACCCCCCCTAACATACTGATATTGTTGGAAGAGCTATCTCAAGAACAAAAGGAAGAACCATACTTTAAACCAATGTTTCTCAAAGTCTAAGACTAGCATATCAATCTTCTGTCGGGCTTTATTTAGTACAAAACAGAGAAAATACAAATTGTTGGGTCCCATCAAGATCTTCTGAATGAGAGTATCTAGAAACAGAGCCCCAAAAATTTGCATTTGGAAAAGTTCCCTTGAGTTCCCTAGAGGAGGAAGAGCTGTGGCCTTAACTCCTACACTCTGGTTCCACTAAAATTGTTCCCTTTCTACCTTGAGGGATCTCACAGCTCCACACATATTTACGCACAGGATTTTTCAGGTCTTAAACAACCCTCCCAAATCACAGATTTGCAACACTACCAAATACCGGCTCATTCTCTCCATCAGGGTATCAAGATTCAAAGCATCCAGAACCAAAATTACCATCTTGCCCTTAAAATAAGAGCTCTCCAAGCTCTCCCCCTTCCACTAAGCAGCTCCCTTAGTGCAAGATTTCAAGCATTTGAATAGTCCTTTCTCCGCTCCCTGAGCAGTGAGTTATGTTACACAGAGACCACCTCTACACTGGAAGCATCTCTACACCCTTCATCTCAGGCTATCACTTTCCATTTAGTTACAGTCCTTGTTCTTCTTGTCTCAGTTAATCCATCAGCTTCAAGTTGGTTGCTACACTTTCCTCTCTCCTCTCCCAAAAGAAGTCACTGTACAAAATGCTGACACCAAATTTCATCTCTTAAGGCACAGATGATGTCACATAACATCCCTGATCACAAATCATCCATGGCTGCCCAGTGTCTACCAGTCAGTACATACAGCTATGTTGCAGTTCAAAGCTTTTGACAACTTCTAGCCTGTCTGTTCGGGCTCAGTACCATGCATATATCCAAACCATACTGTTCCTTCCATTCCCCTTGTTTATGCCTTCCTATCTAACATCTGTCCAAAGAAGACCTCTTCCATGAAGTCTTTCCCGATGACCTCATGCAGATGTTATCTCTTCATCCTATGGGCACTTGGAGCAGTACTGCCCCTTCTTATGTTTCTCATCATACCCTCTCTTAGATCACTGTGTCTGAATATTCACTTTACCATCTTCATCAGACTGTAAACTTCTCTAAGCAAACACTATTCTTCATTGATTTGCCATAGACAGTATACTTAACCCAGAGTAGATGCATATGGTAACGGATATAACCAAACACACATTAGATTTCAGGGGACGAAAGCATGAGAACTGTAAAGTACTTTTGTTACTATCTATACTTAAAGCAATAAAACTTGCATTTTCCCAAAAATTTAATCATTTAGTAAGAGTTAACTGAGCAGTTACTATGCTTTGTGCTAGACACTAGTGGAGCTGTGGAGACCCAAAGATTAATAAGACAAAGTCTTTGTCCTCAAGGAGTTTATTGAACAGCAGGAAAATTGAAATGCACACAGCGAGGGAGGCTAGCTAATGACAGATGTTAGAAGCATGTGAACATTTTTATCCACGCAGAAAAATAGAGTCAGGTGCCACCTCTGGCTTTGGAGAAATATATACTGCAAAAATACAGCACAAAGCTGATACACTGCTATTTGTAGTGAGGTTTAAAGTTGTATCTCACCATTGACACTGATAGGGTTGCAAATTTCCTCTGCTTCTGAAGCAAGTTTTAGAGACCTTGAGAAAGAAACCCATCAAGCTTAAGTTTAGGGAAAATCTTCTGCATCTAAATTACACTAAGTTATCTAAGAAAATTTTCAAAATCTCATATTTAACCAAACTGACCTCCTTCTCTCCCTCCCTCTCTCCCGGTTTTTTTTTTTTTTTTTTTTTTTTCTGTGTACTGGCTGGGACTGAAGCCAGGGCCTCCACACTGACCTAAATCCCTAGCACCTTGTCAATTTTTTATTTTGAGGCAAGGTCTTGCTAAGTCACTAAGTTACCCAAACTTGCAATCCTCTTGCTTATCTCCCAGAGTACTAGGATTATAGGCCTATGCCACCATGCCTGGCAAACTGATCCGTTTTTTATAAACATATTAAAAGCCAAAAGAACTATAAGGCTACCTTCATTAATAAATCTTTAGAAATATGAAATACCAGAGAAGCTAGGAAGACCCAAAGATTAATGAGACAAAGCCCTTGAGCTCAAGGAGCTTACTAACCGACAGGAGAAAATGAAATGTACACAAATAATTCCAATGCTAGGGAGGCAATAACAATGGACATTAAAAGCATACAAACATTCCTATCCACTCAGAAAAATGGAGACAGCTGCCACGTCAGGCTTTGGAGAACAATTTTGAAGCAAAGTTACAAAGTAAGATACAAAATAGGATGTGCATCTTGAAAAAATAACATTTTCAGTCTTTAACACTAGCTACAAATTTGACAGTTTTGCACCTGGGCTGCTAATGTACTTCCCTAACAATGCATTATAATAGGGCACTAAATTATTTATTTAAAACATGTGAATGGAAGATAAATCAATCTATTAGAATGGCTAACATTGAAGAACGAAACAAAAACCTGATAACCACCAGTGCTAGGTAAGAAAACAGAACAGGAACTCACAGACAATGCTGATGAGATGCGAGATGACAAAGTCACTATGGGAAAAGACTGGCAGCTTCTTATGAAAATAAATACAAAACTACAACCTGGTAATCCTACCACTAAGAATTCCTCCCAGTGAAATGAAAACCTAAATTCAAACAAAAGCTTGCGTGTCACCCTGAGGCTTTTATAGGTAAATGGATGCGACTTGAGACCATATTCGTAAGTGACATAAATCAAAGTCATATGTGTAAATACCATATTGTCTCCCTAGTGTAAGAGACTGAAAGAGTAAATAAGATATAAATCTTCAATAAATATTGTGAAGGATAAGAAACTGCTCAAAGGGGAAAAAAACAACTAGGGGAAAAAAAGAAAAGAAAGAAGGGAAAAGAAAAAAGGTATAAATTTGTATATACACACTTAAGATAGCTAAGATGATTGTGCTACTAATTCTATTAGTTCTTGGAACAAAACAGTTAACATTCATAGGATTAGATCAAATTTGCAGGTTTATATCTGGTAATCTGAGTAACTCTTCTGAAGATAACTAGGTAAAACAACAACCTTAGTTATGCTCCTACTAGCTTGTTTTGAAAGCCTATTATTGTCATTGTTTTGGGCTCTTTGCTATTGCTATTTGTTTCTTGTTTTTCTAGTAATTTGTTTTGCTTTGTTTTGTTTTTCCCTCTAAGAGAGGATAGATGTACATGTATAGGCTTATACATGCCTAGAACTTCTCCTAGAGTTTATAATAATTGATTTTATTGTATGTGATGGTATGAACAGCTACTTTGAAGAAAATGAGGCATTATGGTATCTATTGATGATTTCCTATCATCTTGAAGTCCAGTAATGCTTTTATTCTTTGTTTTGATTGGTTTTAGTCTGTTTTCTATTATTTAATTTCAATATATGTGAAGGTATGGACATCTATTTTGAGGAGAACAAGAGACACTATGGTAGCCATTGTTGATTTTCCTATTGTCTAGTTTTGAAGGCCTGTAATGCTTTCATTCTTTTGTTTTGAATGGTTTTATACTATTTTTGTCTTGTTTGAATTCATTGTGTGTGAAGATATGGGCCACTATTTCAAAGAAAACAAGAGACATTATGGTAGCCACTGTTGACTTCCTTTGTTTTGAAATCCTGTGTTGATTGCATTGTTTTGTTTTGATCTGCTTTGATCTGTTTTGTTTTGTTCCCCTTAAAATAAAAAAATAAAAAGTTTGTCTGTGAATGTTTATGGTAGCTTTTTTCACAATTGTCAAAAATTGGAAACAACCCCAAAGTCCCCCATCAGATGAATAAACAACTGCACTGCTATCTGCACAATGCAATGCTCACCCACATAATGAAACAAAGTCATAAATGACAGAATACTGGGATAGAAAATAGATCAGGGATTGCTAGAGGGAAGGCGACAGGAAAGGATGACAACACAGGGGCAGGGGGCAATGACAAAAGTACTGTGTATTTTGACTGTGGTGCCATAGTTACATGTGTTGGTTAAAATCAGAATTGCAGACCAAAAAAAAAAAAAACAAATTATACTGTATGTAACTCATACCTTAATATTTAAAAAAAGACAAAGAAAAAGGATAGTTTTTAAACTAAAAAGACAAAGACAGTTTAACTACTTTTTCTAATGCTTTCATTGCTAGAAAAAGAAAAAAATGAATGAAAGCAAGTATATGAAACTTATTTTCTACTTTAAAATTGGTAGTAAAATCCAAAACATCAGTTGATTTAGAAAACTGTAATTTGGTGACAATCCCACCTGCCATACTAGGTTGGAGAGTTAACCCACGATTTATTACAGCCAGTCCAAATCTGTATATACCATCCTTAACCACACATTACCCACGCTGCATACTAGTTCAAGCCTCAGCAAAAATATGCCAATTTATAAACTTTTGTGAATTTTCATTACAGCCGCTCTCTTTCCAACCTTGGTTTTATATCTGTCCATCTCAATACTGCCCTATATATCCGGCTCAATTGCATTCTTTAAAAATCTTTTTTCCCCAAGAGACAGCAATTTAGAGTAAAATGGTCTTAAATGAAAAAAAAAAAAATTCTAGGAAGTGAAACAAGCCATCTAACAACTTTCAGAATGTAATTCCTCTTAAGATTACTCATAGAGTGCAATTTTCATAACAATTTGAACAAGCACACTCGACAGCTTAAGTTGCACAGCCTACCTCCAGGAAGAAATTAACCAAGTAGGGATCCTGCTTCAGCTTTGCACACACAATGCAGAGAAACTGAATCTCTTCGTTTTCCGTTGGTGTTGCAAGTACTTCACCACAGAGTCGAATTAATTTCTGCCAAAATAATTTTTAAAACTTACAAAAAATGTAAATAGCCATCTACTGTATTAATGATATTTAAAATTTTCAAGTAACAGAAATGTTTTATATTAATCTTTACCAACCTTTACCATCATCTACATCTAAGTAAATTTACTAATAATAAAATTTCCAAGTTCATTATACAAAAAAATTAGTGAGGTATACAATAAACTCTGCCTCTATTCGTGAAGTCGTGGAGGGAAAGTAAAAAGAAAATTAAGGTAAAAATCAAAAATCAGCAGCAAAAAATCAGCAGAACTATAAAGATATGAAGTACATGTCACATAATCTTGCATAAGGAAAACTCTAGTAAATCTAAGTTGCATGTTACTTTTAGAATAGTTTCTATTTTATCTTGGTTTTATTAAAAAATAATATAAAACTATTTCTACTCTAAAAGAAACCAAATGGGGCCGGGGGTTTAGCTCAGCAGCATAAGTGTCTGCTTGGCAAGCACGAGATCATGAATTCGATCCCTGATACCAAAAAAAAAAAGTAAAAGAAACCAAATGAAATAATTTTATGTAAGGAGAAAAAAATACCTGCACAGGCCGGTGCACATTAATGTGCGGAAGTAGTGGCTGCCGGATTCTTCCCAGAAGTTTAGTATAGAACACCAGGACCTGCTGTTTCATCCCTGGAGGGCACTGGGTACAGTGAAAAGCAAACAGGAAAAGAACAGAAAATACAAACACACTTACTCAAGAACCTAAACAACGTTTATAAATGTATTCTTCAAGGCAATGTAAAATTTGGCCACTTAATCATTTTGTTAGAATAAAATTCGACCTCGTGTTTGCCAACCAGGTACTTAGGCCACTGAGCTAAACCCCCGGCCTGTTTTTGTTTTTTTGAAATGATATTTCACTACGTGGTTCAGACTAGCCTTGAACCCACAGCAATCCTCCTGCCTCAGCCTCCCAAATGCTGAGATTACAGGCATGCACCACCATGCCCCAGCAGAATAAACATTTTAATCAACATTAATGACTGGCATTGTAGAAGTAAAATTACACACTTGAACCGTAATAGTGTATGAGACCATAGCCTCCTGTAATTACAAACAGCACGGTTCTAACACATTGTTGAGATGAGAAGTTGATCTAGCCGATGCCAACTGGGTAACGCTAGTTGAACATGAAACTCTTAACACCTTGCCAAAGCAAAGGCAAAAGTTTCTTATTTACACAAATAATGGAGAATTAACAACTTTCCATTCCTACAAATAGGAGTAAAAAAGGTCAGGCTCTCGCTCCTTCTCCCTTTCTCTCTTGCTGTGGACTGAGTATGAATCGATAAGGCTATGTATTCTATAACTAAGCAGTTAATACTGCCTCATACATAAAATAGTCACAAAATGGGTTATTTCCAAAGTAGCATAATGACATGCAGTTAATACTGCCTCACACATAAAAAAGTCACAAAATGAGTTATTTCCCAAGTAGCATAATGACATGCTAACTAGAAATAGTATCTTCTAAGAACTAGGAAAAATGATTTTGGTAATCCAGGATTTTTTAAACTAGCAAATACCTCATGTTACTCAGATAAAATACTAATAATATTTACAACTGTCTATGTCAATATGTATTTACTAGTAGTACAATTACTAATTTAGGGCTCAAAAAATCATGTAATACTTATTCAATTTTATGTTATACAGTCTCTGCAAAGAACAAGAGAAACAAGGCAGACAGTGAATGAACTGCAAATTAGGGAACAGATTTGTTGTTTAGAAAATATAAGTGGAATGTATTTAACTTAAAAAATGAATTGGAGCATTACAGACTTAGTTAGAAAGCAAATTGTGTTTAACACTATTCATAGATCTATTTGGCGTTAAATGCACTCATTAATTTTAGTTTGATTTTTCAAAGGTTCTATAGAAAATTACAGAAAAGAACCATACATTTTTAGAAATAAGGGATAATTATTAACAATCACTTCCGTGTTTGTAAAGAACAGAAAGATCAACCATAGGCAACGGTGTGTTAGTCACACTGTTGGGAATGGAAGCCGGGCTTCCTAACCTGGCCTCCTAACCTGGTATCGAAGTTCTTCCTCTTCCCTCACACCACCAAATTCAAGGGGTGAACAAAAAATATGCTGGGTGTTTAAATTTTTAAAAAGGTATTATAGTAAAAGATACACTGCCACTAATTCCCCTCCAGGGGGCCAGGCACACAGCTCAGCAGCACAGTGCCTGCCTGGCAAGTGCGAGGTCCTGAGTTTGACTTCCAGGACCCAAAAAATTTTAAAAAAAAAATTAAAATTTAACTCCCCTCAAAATATTCCCCCTTGTTTTAACATACTTATCCCACTGTTCTTGTCATTTTCTGAAACAATTCTGGAAGTCTTTCTTCATGAGTGTCCTTTCATATCCTCAACTGATTGAAAGTGTCTGTGGTAATTTCTGTCCAATAAAAAATATTACGGTGTATCTTCACTCATGTTATTCACCAATCTAGCACTGTGTGACTTCTAGCTCTTCCTAGAGTTAAAATGACCAAGAAAGGTAAATGTTTTGAGTCAGCTCAGGTCATCAAGGCAGCTGCAATTAAAGACACACAAAAGAAGACTTCCAGAACTGCTTCAGAAAGTAGCCACAACAGTGGGGTAAGTGGGTGCCAAGCGAGTGACGGCATTCTGGGGGGAATTCATGGCAACACTGTATTTTCTAGTCATACCTCACAGTTTGAAAACTTTTGTGTCTCCAGTAGAGTCATGTACCGCATAAGGTTTCAATCAAAGACAGACCACATTTATGAGGATAGGCCAATCAGTTACAGTGGAGCCAAAGAATTCCTATCACCTACTTTTTCTGTACCTTTTCTATACTTAGAGATGTTCAGATACATGGATACTTATCATGGTGTCAGAACTGCCTACTCCAGTACATGTGTGCAGCCTCAAGGCTGAAGGCTCTTCCATCGGGGTGTGTGTAAGCACACACGATGATCACAAAAGAAATCACCTAAGGACATGTTTTTCAGAACATATTCCTCTCATTAAGTGATGCATGAACATAACTTGAAAGTTTTATGGCACAAGATATTATTTATATAGGAGCATTTTCAAAGAGTTTTCCAAATTCATTAAGCCTAAAAATTTGAATTGATTCTATCCATCAGTTACCTGAATATCAAAATAATCAGTGACATTCTTCTTCAAAACACTAAAAATAATTTTTGTAAAGCAACTGTCACTAGGTTTTCATTTCCTTTGATTCTGAGCATTATATACTTGTGCTCATTTTCATTATCGTTTACACTGAAATTCTAAGCAGCCCCTGTATCACTTTTTGTCCTAGGGCATTTGGGAAATTTGCTATCTCTGCGGATGTCAGGGTTCTACAGGGGATTCATCCCACTGCCCTCATCTTAACTTGAATCATTCCATGTGCAATGTGTTTCTCTAGAAAAAAAGAAGTACTTGGGAGCTTCTTTACGTCTAAGGCATTACTGCATCTACTGCATAGCCAAGGACATGGCGTAGATTAAGAACTTACATCAGCTTTCCCCAAGGTATATAATGTTTCCAAGATCTTGTGATGGAGTAAATATTCCATACATGGCCCTGTCTCTCCAGATTCCCGTTCATTTTCTTCTTGAACCAGTATATCCAACATCTGTTCCAGATGGGATGGAATGTTTGTATCAGTCACTGGGGCTTTATCATCTAAATAATAGAAAAATATTTATCAAACAAATACTCAAATATTTTAAAACTGCCTATTTGCACATAAAATACCATCTATATTTTCCTAGTCTCATTCCAGCTGAGAAAACCTGAAGAACAGTTATGTGAAGTGTCACACACATTGTATGATTATCCTTTTTTTTTTTGTACTGGGGATTGAACTCACAACCTCGCATTTGCCAGGCAGGCTTACACCACTAAGCTAAATCCCTGGCCTATATGATTATCTTTGCAAGAATTAAGAAGATGCTTTTGCTATTATTAAAAAACTGAATCAATATTCTGACATATATTCTAGCTAATATTCATCTATAATAATTTAGAATTAAAAGCCACTTATGTGGGAAATGGAAACATGATCAGAAAAATAATGTAACTATCAAGTTTTTCTGTGTATTTATAATTTAAAAAATTTTTAATTATAATTTAAATTTTAATTACAATTTAATTAAATTACATTTAATTATAATTTAATTAAAATTTTTAATTATAATTTTAAAAATTATATATATATTTTTTACTTAGCCAGTTCAGAAGATCTGAATTTTTAGTTTCTTGGTATAAATATTAGCTGCCCTCAAATGTTAAGTTGAGTAGCCCCAGATACATGGCAAGGACTGGCTCTGTCTTTGAATTCTACATCACCTCCCAGCACTGCGAAGACAGTCATTTAATGCTCCCAATCTCTTCCCATCTATAAAAATACAAGGAACCAAAAGGAGACCCCACTATTAAAACTTCTGCCGTCTCCTCTCATTAACGCTAGCTATTCCCAAAGTCTGTTTTTCAAAGCTGATTCTCAGGAGAATGTTTATTAAATATTACAGATTTTTAAAAATAAAAGTTATTGGTATTTTGAAACATATCACACTTCAACTTGAAAACTACATCAACCTCCTCTTAGCTTATAAGGGTTAAATTATTCTTAATAAACTGTGAAGTTTAATAAACTGTGTAAACACAAAATACATTAAGAGATCTCACGTTTTTTCTTATGGCTGCCTCAAACTTTCCATGTCCAAAATCCTCTTCCAAACCTGTTCCTCCCCGAGTACTCAGTAATGACATCTCTGATTTTTCTTTTGATTAGGCCTAAAACTTTAGTTACTTTCATAGTCCTACATACCCAATATTCAAGATATCAACTTTCTTCAAAATACAACCAGAATACAATCGTTTCTTAACAGCTCTACCCAGTGTAAGCCACCACTTTTACCCCACCCCCACTACTAGGGAAGAAACTTAGGGGTGCTCTAGCACTGAGTGATAGCCTCATGCTTTTTTTATTAAGGCTCTTGCTAAGCTCCCCAGGCTAGTCTTGAACTTGTGATCTTCCTATCTCAGTTTCCCTAGTAGCTCAGATCACAGGCATGTGCCATCATACCTGGCCTATCATTATCTCTTGCTTGGACCACTGTAACAGTTTGCTAACTGTTCTGCCAGCTCTAAACCGCTGTCCTTTCAATTTTTTCTTTCTCACAAAAGCCAAAGTGATTGCTTTAATATAGTCCAGCTCTACTCAAATGTGAGAGACCGCCAAGCTGCACTCTCCTGAGAACTGAAGCTACTTGCCTTCATTTTTCCCTGACCTTTACTTCAACCCTATTCACTGAGATGTACAGAGCTGACTATATCGAACCAGATGGTCCCTTAATTAGCTAAAAGAATGTCGGGCTGAGACACCAATGTGTCTCACCCCAGCACTTGGGTGAGAATTGTATCGTCCCCTCCCCACCCCATGGCTGGAATAGGGGCTCAAGCAAAAGCCTGTGAGATTCCAGGGCTAAGACATGAGATAACATTTCAGCTGAGGCCATGGGACTCAAAAAGGAATTATACCTTCCTGGCAGTAAAGGTGCCAGTTTTGCATACATCAAGCTATCCTTTGCTTGCTAATTGGAGGGCCTTTGTGCCTAGTAGAAAATTGCTCTGTTTCTCCTTACAGCCAATGCCTGCACAGTTTCTCTTCCCTAGCACTCTGCTGCTACCCCACCCACCTCCCTGATTGAAAACAACAAAAGCCATGAGCTTTTGGACTCTATGTCCTTTTGTTCCACAGAGAACACTGGGCATCCCAGAGCTCCTCAACTGCAGAACTTTCTCTCTTTGTCTTTCTTTTGTTTCCATGTGTTATATTGCTAGGTGGAAGCGCCCGAACCCTCCATGGGGGTTTTGGTACTCCAATCCCTCCAAAGGCTTCTTATTATACAGAAAAGCTAGAGCCCTTACAATGGATTACACATCCCTGGGTGAATCTGTGCCTCCACCAGGACAACCACAGTGTTTGTCTAACTTCATCACCCAGAGGTTTTCCCTCTTTTACTGTGCTGCAGACACGAAGGCTTTCTTGTAGTTCTTAGTATCCTCAAGCAGGCTACAAGCTCAAGCACTAGTATTCGCATACACTGTGCTCTCCCAAGGATACCTTTCTGACTTTTCCAGCAAGTTTGGTGCCTCTCTCATTTAGATTTCAGTGCAGAAGTCACTTTGAGCAATGTAGCTTTCTCTTTACCTAACGTAGCCAGCGGCTGTCCCCATCTCTCAAATATGGAATTTTCTCCCCCTTTCCCCTTAACACTTCTCAGTTGATATACTTTCTGCATTCGTCTATTAACTGTTTCCCTTCCCCAAATCAATCTTTAAGCTGCTCGATAAGCTCCATCAGCACAGGGCTTCTGCCTGACTAACTACTCTATGCCTGGTGCCTAGAACACCACCTGACACATAGTAGATGCTCCTTAGAAATATTTTTAAATAAATAAAATGAATTTAAAAGTTAAGTTAAAGGTAAAATTGTTTGAAGTTAAATATAAAATAACTTTTTAAAACTTACTTAGAAATAAATTTTATTATTTCACTAATTCTCTGTTGAATTAATTGATATTAATCATTTTTACTCACCTGAAGTCTCTATGTAATAATGGGTAATTGCCTTCCAGTGATAAACAAAATCTTCTTGCAAAGGAAGAGAGGGTGCAAGCTATGGAAACACACACAAAAAGATCACAACAATTAATTACATGACATTACAAGCTTTCCATAAGGTATAACGCTGTATTTGTCCATTATGCTGCAAAAGCAGCATAAAAATACGGGCTGAACTTTAACTTGATTGTGTATGTCAGATGTCAGAGACATACAGTAAGCTGAAGCCAAGAAAGTAAAAATGATTTATTAAGAAAGAGAAAATACACATTTATCAACAGTAAGCTGAAGCCAAGAAAGTAAAAATGATTTATTAAGAAAGAGAAAATACACATTTATCAACATTATTATTAAACTACAGTATTGGGCTTTTTTCCCTTTCCCTTTGGCTTCAAAAGTAATTATACTAAATCGAAAAACAGCAATATTCTGTTATTGAAGTATCAGCAATATTGTATCACTGAAGTATCAGCAAAATGAAATTACTGATAGCCAGAGATCTTTGCACCTAGGACTTTGAAAGACAAAACAGCAAGGGCCAGCAGCTACGCAATTAGTTACACATCACCACTATTAAAACACATGGCAAAATCAATATCATAATCAGATTAATGTACTCCATACTTTCCATGACATATCAATGTAAATCTTTTTGTACTTAAGCCTGGATTAGGCAGTACATATTTTCAGCAAAATAACTGTATAAATAAGGCACAACAAGTTAAATCCCACAAAGTCAAACATGCTTTACAGTTTAAGCTTTGAGACTCACATCCGAAGTTTTAAGGCCAAAATTATATCTCTTTGGTTATCTCACTGCAAACTAACAAGCATTCTCAATGTGTGTCAGAGAAAAAAAGGCTTGCAAGTATCTTTTCCTTAAAAAGAGTCAGGGTGAGAGTGCCTCTATTCTAATGTCATCAATCCATTCTGGTCAGAAAGCAAGAGTTGACCCTGCTTAGTTCAGAGCAAACAGGTTTCTATTCTGAGAACATAAGATATGGCAGGGTAATTTTCCATTTTCATATGCTTCTTCTGCAAATGACCTAAAGCAGGTCAGGTTACTCCTGGACCTCTTCATGCTCCAGTCTGAATTCTTAGCAGTGACCTCCAAGTTGATAACCCTCTTCAAACAATTTCCAAGCTATTGTGCAAACTATAAACATTGGTTACATACATCCTAAGTGTCTCAATCCGAATGATGAAATGTGCTTCTAAAAAAAGAACTAAAAACTTTCAACAATCAACATCATAATGCTAACTCTTCAACACTTGCCTACTTGCACTTACTCTGAGTAGACTGGATCAAGAAAATATAAATATCTACCTTATTTTACAGTAGAATGCTGTGAAATCCTTTTTTAAAACTTTAAGAAATGAGTTAAAACTTCTGGGATTACCATACTTCAAGAAGAATGTGCAGAGAGAAAGACTTATGGGAAACAGAAAAATTTTAGGAAGAAAATTAAGAATGAAAGTACATATTAACTTGGGAAAACAGAATAATCATTCTAGAAACTTTTAGTTAAAAGTCTTTTAGTGAGCTACTTGCTTTCAAAATACATAAGATTTCCCTACTTTTTTGGTTCTAGCTTTTATGGATGGACTATCATTATACTATTAAATATACAAATAAGTGGGACAAACACAAATGGAATTTACCTTCAAGACTTGACCTATTTTTTTAAGCATAAATGTAGTGATTTGTTAAAATTTCCCAGGGGAACCACCTAGGTCATTACAGAACTACAGCACCCTTTTTCCAGGTTATTTCTCCAGTGGGTCTTAACTGTACTTTAAGGGTGTGTCACTCAGCCAAAGTGCTGGGACCTTCGTCACAGGTTAAGGCCAAACTCAAAGCAGAAGGGTTAGTTAATCTTCTGTACTATACTTCCCTCCAGGCCAGATAGCTAAACAGGTATAGACTGCTAATTTAGCTTTGTCATAATCTTACTCAAACATCTGCAAGTGTCCTTATCTTTTTTTAAAACCGCCTAATAAACTTACCTTCTGGACTAATTCTAACACATAAATTATCTATTTTACCATTGCATAAATATATTTATGCTCTGGGCTTAAGATACTTTAAAAAGAAAGAGATGCTCCAATCAGAACCAGGAACACCTATTTCACTTTTTACCACACTGAGATTAAATTCTTTAAATTCCATGCAATGGCTGTCTCTGCTATCTCTACCAAAGATGACATGAACACTTAACTGAGACTGGTTTTTCCTGGCAGCCTGACCCTCCCACATCAAGGCACCATCTACCAGTCTTACCTCTCTCCTAACCCTCACCCCACTTGGGTCACTGTCCAGCTGCCCATCTGGTCTGAACTGTCCCAGGACGCGTCATCTTTTTCAGCATTCAATATCCTACTTCCCATCCAGAGATGGCACAAAGTAGTCAATAATATTAAGGGAAGAGACGTGTGGTCCAGGCAATGAGTCATCACGTGAGTGAAGGCCACAAAACTTCCGCATGCTAACCACATGGGCTTAAATTCTCAGGATAAACTCCTACATTGCTCCAACTCCTATCAAGACCCCAAAGAAGCACACTGACACGCCCCAGGAAACACAGCTTTTAACTAGAAACCAGGACTTTCTTCAAAATGCCCAATATGCAAAAGATCTACGTGGATAATTCAGATTAAAAACTAGTGTTTTAACAGCCCCTTTCTGCTTTAATTGCCTCACAAATCATGCACATTCTGTTTGTTTTTAATTAAAAATGCCTCTTCTTTCAGCCTCTTTCTTTCCTCTTCCCTTTCTTTCCCCTTGTACTGGGGATTGAACATAGGGCCTTCCCAATGAGAGAAATTTTTCTTTTTTTGAGATAGTGTCTGGCTAAATGGCCAAACTGCCTAGGTTGTGCTGGAATTTGAAATCCTCCTGCCTCAGCCTCCCAAAACTGGTGGGATTACAGGAATATGCCACCACATCCAGCCACTGTCAGCTTTAACTCCCTTGCACGTCTTTGCTACCTTTCCATAAGCTAGCTGGTCTCATCTGCTCCAGAAAATATTCCCCAATTCCTACAAAGTGCCTGCTCTCTTCCTCCTACAGATGGCACTGGCCTGGGTGAACTAGTCAGTTCAGCAGCAAAGGTTACCTACCTACCATTTGCTGAAGACTTCCTTACTAGATGCCAGGCACTGGACTAAGCAATTGCTGTAATGTTTACAGCAACCCTATGAAATGGCTCTAATTAGCACAGGTAGCACAAGTGGGGCCTGGGACACCCCTCCTCCACCAGAGTATGGGCAACAACTCAGGGCCAATCGTCCTCCACTTTTCTAAGAAAAACAGAAACTAAAAATAACAAAGACTCAAGAACTCTCTCAAACTCCAGGTCAGAGCACAAGCCTGTTAGATCTTATAGCTTAACCTTTAGTAACCTTTGTTCCACTCCAATCTCCTTAAAAGTCCATACAGATGGTCTCAGGTAATTTAATCAGAGTGAATTCTGGGATAGGCATGAGTATTTTGGTGTCTCTCAGGTGACTCAGCACCCTATCAATCACTTCTGTCAATCTTATCCTGAGAGCCAATGAGAGGTGTCAACAAATGTCAATGCTTTTTCTTCTGCCACTGAATGTACACGTGCAATTCTTTGCTCACCCTACACAAAAACTTAGACTCTTACCTTTCGGTTCCATCCTGCAGTATCATCATTACTTCCATTTTATAATGAGGAAATGGGGATGTGCAAAGAGTTGGTCACTGTTCAAGTATAGAAGTGACAGAGGCTAGAACACAGTTGTATTCTGTCTGACTAGAGGCTACGACGTCACGTTCTTGTGTGTTCTTTATATTATGACTTAACTCATGTATTTGTTTCCCAAAGCAAAGCATTGTGATCAAGGACACAAACATATGGTACCTTGTTTCCTTAGCTGTGTGCTATGCTTTCATTGTAGCTCATAAAACATTTGCTGAATGAGAAAAGGGTTGCAGTTAAGAGAGATCACGTGTTGGAAAATAACACATTTAAGGGAATACTATGAGGTGCTGGCAGATGCGTGTAATCCCAGCACTCTGGGATGATGAGGCAGGAGGATTCCAAGTTTCCCCACAGCTTAGTCAGTTTAATGACTCAGACAGACCATGTCTGCAAATAAAAAAATTTAAAAAGGGTTGGAGATACAGCTCCGTGGGAAGGTTGCGTGAGTTCAGATAGAAGGTCTTGGGAGAGAAAACTAAAATGTTACGGATGTCTGAGGTTAATTTCCCAGGCAGTGAGAAGAAATCCTAGTCCCAGCAATCATCACTAATGAACTCTATTATTTGAAGACAGAACATTGTATTTGAATTTTAAAGGATGACCTTCCTTGAATGGTTAAAAAGAAGAATGAACACTTCTTTGACATTATTGCCCTTTCCAGTCTCCAGAATTAATGGGCCTGAAGGGTTGGCCTGTTGGAATGTAAGAAGAAACAGCCCCTAGCCTTTAACCAATCCTAAACCTTGTGAAATGGGAAGTGCTATTTATCCTTTTGAAAAAGTTGTGTTAAAATAATTTGACCTAACCTCAGAATTTTTTTTTTCTGGTGGTAATGGGGATTGAGCCCAGAACTTTTGTGTGGGGCCACACCCCGAAACCTTGTAAAAAAACCTTTTTTTTTCTTTTGAAACAGGGTCTTAACAAGTCACTAAGTTGCCCAGGGTGGTCTGGGACTTGTGATTTTACTGCCTCAGCCTCCTAGAGTGCTGGATAAGAGAGGCCTGACTTCAGGCTTGTGACAAGCAGCAACTGGGTAACAGAACACATTCATCTGGTAACACTCCTAGCAGTCAATCATTTCTACACTTTGGGACAACTGTCCTTTCTGCAAAGGGAAGCAACAATTACATTACAATTCTTATTTTTGATAAGCTATGGATTTCTCCTATACTTTTAATGTCTGACAGCTTAAAAACACATTTTCAAATACCAATCTTTGAAAACATCTTGGTTATATTTTCCTCTGTGTAAGAAGTTAACCTGAAGTGAATAAAAACCATTACCTGATAAGGACAACGCATCACCTAACTTCATTTAAATAAATATGAATCTGGTCAGCCTTAAACACAGCATGTGAAGGTCTGATGCAAGTGAATACTGAAGCCTACCGACTGGTTGAGCAAATGGTTGGGAAAGCCAGACTGCAGACTCACACAGTGACAACTGAACAAGGGTCATGTCACCCTGTAGGTACAAGGTCACCTCCCATGTAACCCTGGGAGCCACAGCACTTGGAATACTGCATCAGAAATGAAAAGGAGTACGAAGCTAACGAACAGAGAAATAATATAGTATGATTAGTTGATAGAAAAAAGCATCAAGTAAAAAAGTATGACACTCGGTAACTGGAAACTAATCTTGGGTTATGAAAAACCACTCTCTAAATCCCACAGGATGGCTGCTTTTTCGTCATAGCTATGCTCATTCCCAAGAGAGAATGTTAAAAGGAAAAAAAGACATAGAATACATTGAAATTTTTACCTCCTTTCATGGTGAACTGGGAGAAACAATAGCCGGAAAAACTACTGATAAGCAAATGGAAACATCACATTTCTAAAGGCAACATTGATTCCTAAGACCAGTGAAGATACCCCACCTGCACTTTTTCTCACTAGCCATCGCATAGGAGGGAACCCGGGCATTACAGAGGCTGAGATGAAGGCAGAGAATTTACACGGATAATCTGGCAGATGCTAATAATATGCACAGTGATGAAAAGATTATGAAGACAGAAAACACAGGCCTCAGGACAAAAATGAGTCTGAACAGGATGAGTGGCAAAACCACCTTTCCAATCACACATTTCTGTAAACACCGGCCTGAGAGGTAAAGGCCATAAATCATGTAATAAAACTGCATTCCCAATTATCTCAATATTTAAGCTATTTGCACTATTAGAAGCCAAATGATTCTCTGCATTTTAAAGAATACAAGAGCCAAGAATATTGCTCAGTGGTGCAAGGGCTTTGCCTAGTATAAGGGCTAGGTCCTGAATTCGATTCCTGGTTCCAGAAAAAGAGTACAACATATAAATATTACTGTTCTTACAAATTTTGATTAAATTCTTTTACGTAATGATGCTGCAGACTGTGACTAAGAAAATAAAACTAAAAGCTGTGTCTACAACAGTCATCTCCTCATGGGTAATAACTCCATTCATGACACCTTTTTCTTGATGTTTCCAAAGGGCCTGGGCTAGAGCTAAACTGTTTTTAACATTTTCCCACGTATCACTTAAATAAAAGTGCACCAAGGCTTTGTTTGTACAACCGAAAGAAAACTATTTTTGTCATCTGACCGTAAGAAAACCATTTGGTTGTGGATTTTAAAGTACTCTATCATATAACCTAAATGTCAAAAGACAATACTATTTTTAAAATAAGCAAAGTTTCTGTGCAGAATGCATTTTTCAATTTGGGCAATCTTCCCAGAATAAAGTAAACAACTGAAGTAACACGACTATCCCTCTTAGCACTACAACAGCGACAAGGCATTCTCTTTAGTCTCTTCTTTTATTATGATATTCGAATACTGTCTGTCTCTCTGCTAGCGTCTAACCCTCTTGGGAGAGAAACCAAGAGCGTCCAGGAAGCGCATTAAGACACACACAGACACACACAGACACACACACACACACACTCACCCACCCACCCACTTGGAAGCTGCTAAAAGCACACTGGCTCGGACCTCGCAAACTCCTATTGCAGATCGATCGATAAGGTGCAGTAGAGTTGGGCCGCCAGGCCTGAGGAAGCAAAAGCCAGCGCGATTATGAAACGGGTCCGGCCAGCTGCGTCCTCGCCTGAGTTCCCCACCGCCAGCCCGCACCTCTGCTCCACCCGCGCCCCAGACGCAGCCCAAACCCCGACCCGGCAGTTTCTTTTGTCTTGCTCGACCCCGGCCACTGCTTTCCGGGGGTCAGAGGTCAGGAGCCGGGGGTTCCCCGCGGCCAGCCAGGTGCCTCCCACCCCAGGCGATGGAGCGCTCGCCGCCGCTGGCCTTGCCCGCGCCCCCGCGCCCCGCCGCGGCCCCCGGCCTCGCCTCCGCCCGCCACGTCCCGCCCCGGTGGCCGCGGTGCCCGCTCCCCGCTGGCGCGGAGCTAGGCCGCCGCCTCCCGGCCCACCGGCCCGGCCCGGCCCTCCCGCGGCCTCACCGCCTCCACGGCGTGCTGCAGGATGGAGGTGAACTTGGAGAACATCCTGTCCCGGGACTGCAGCAGCCTCTCCCGGGACGACCTGGAGAGCTCCTCGATCCGCCGCCGCCGCCCCTGCTGCGGCTGCCGGGGCCGCTCCAGAGTGAAGGCCGGCGCGGGCGAGCGAGCAGCAGAGCGGGGCGCCGAGGCGGGTCCGGCCCGGCCGCTGCAGGGTCGGGCCGCGGGCGGCGGCGGGCGCTGGGCCGGGGGCTGCGGGCGTCGTGGACTCGGGCCCCTGAGGTTCCCACGGAGGCGGCGGCGGCGGCGGCGGCGGCTCGGACACCGTGGCAGCAGCAGGAGGCTCGGGTTCCTTCCGCCCGCGCTGCGCACCGCGACCTGCAGGGGGCGCCGCGGCGGCCGGGGACGCCGGGCCAGGCCTAGGGCGCCGGGGCGGGGCCGCTGCTTGAGGCGTCCGGGACCCCAGCGGCCTTCAGCCATTGTCACGATTTCGTTTCTCCAGGGGAAGTAATGTGATGAGTTCGTAGGGAAACGCGGCCTTCCGTAAATGCATACAACAGTAGGGGGTTTGTCTTTTAAGGACTTGGAAGACTGGTAAGAAAAAAACCCCAAAAACTGTATTCCTAAAGCAAACACGGACATTGGGTTTAAATGTGGAGTTTGAACAAATCAAGCACTGCAGACGACATGGCTTTGCTGGCTGTAGGACAGATTATTATTGGTATTCAGCATTGAAACAGAAAGCCCCAAATAGACAAGTGGTAGGATGGTTCAGTTAAGTAATTCAGTATTATAATATATTACGTGTTGATAGGTGTAGCAATTCAGTATAACATTTTCTATTTAGTTATCAGATGACATGGGAAAAACCTGAATGACGGCCAAAGTCAGAAAGGATTCTACAAAATGCCGAGATTTATCATCAGTCAATGTACAAGGCGAGCTTACACGAAAGCTTTGTAAAATACCATATGACTATATGTTAGTGAAACATCAAAGAAACGAATTCAGGCTGGGCAGTTTTAAGTCGAGTTGATAGACTTGATGAAGACTTGGAGACCTTTGTTTTCTAGTACTGTTTTACCAAAAAGACCAGCAAGTTCTTGATAAGGTGATTTGAACAATGAAAATATGTATTTGTAATTGCATTAACTGAACAGAGTAAAGCTAGAAAAAGGCACAACCGTATGGAGTGGAGTTAAGAGAGGAGAATCAGAAGCTGGGAGCCTGTTCAAAGTCTAGCTCTGCTATTTGCCACAAGTCATTGAACCCCTTTGTGCTTTAATGTCTTCATCTGTACAAAGAGAATAACACTTCCTGAAGTGGTTGTGAGAATTAATTAATAAATGTAAATCATTTTAACAGTGCCTATTTCATAGTAGGAGATATATAAGCATTTATTATGCTTGTTAGTATTTAACAAAATAATAGGATCAGAAATCAAGATTTAAGGAGGAGACCCACTAGTCCTTCCCTCTATTTTTGTTTTGTGTATTCCTGCTGTACCAAGTGCCAGGTAAAATCGACCTGCATTTTGTTGTAGTCTAGTGTCCAGGATGCAGGAAGCATCCTCTATTATTTGCTAAACATTGAAATATGCACCTTACCAAATTCTGGCTCCTTCTTCCTGCTTCTACTAAGAATATATAATGTTCATAGTTGTTATTCACATAGTTTAAAATGGTTAGTCATATTATTAACCATAATTATTTTCCTGGCCTAATTGTCATGCATTCATATGGTATTTTTTATTTTCCTAATGCCTTGCAACCACTAATTCTATAAGGTCTGTTTAAAATAGTCACTGGGGACATGACCTGGAAGGACATATCTTCCTCCCCAGCTCCTTTTGCTTTCTGCTTCCTGTTTACCATGAGGTGAGCAGTTTTCCTCTGCCCAGGCCATTCCACCATGCTGCAGTCCACACAAAGGCTAAAACTTCTGAAACGTGAACCAAAATAACCTCTTCTTCCTTTAGATTGTGGGTACTAAGTGTTTGTTTCAACAGTGAGGAAAGTGTTTAAGGTATGAGAGGGAAACAAATTAAGATCACAGTGAGGTACCATTTTATAATTTCTTAATTGAAAAACTTAAGAACCTGATAATAGCGAGTACTGAAGAGAATGGAAATCCATGGAATTGTTCACACAATGCAAATAACATATAAGTGAGTATAAAAACAAATAAATAGGCTTGAGTTGTTTGCATTTGATGCCTATCATTGTATACTTATTTTAAACATAATAAAATCTATGTTTTGCTCTAGGTTAATATCAATACTAAGGTAAGGATTCACTACCTCATACCTAATTTCCAGGAGATACAAGTTGGATTAGAATTGTAACTGAGAAGACATTCCCATTTCCTATTCTCAACCTAAAATGCCTGGCCGTACACGTCACGGTCAGCCTGACGTGGGTACAGTCCAGCCTACCTTAGCAAATTGTGATTTGAGGAAACACAAAAGAGGCTTCTGCAGACCTCCAAAGCACATGCCAGTAGGTTTGTTTTTCTGAAATTTCTCAACTAGAACTTCAATTCTTTCTTCCTTTAACATAAGTCAATTAAGAAATTTTGTCCCTGTTTTAAAAAAAAAAAAACTCAGAATGACTTGTTAAACTCTTTTCCTAATCAATTGAAGACACAGAAAACCCTAGAAAAGTAAAGCCCACTTAAAATGGAGTTGAGAAAAATGAGAAAACAAGAATTAGATGACGCCTGAGCCCAAAGTCTGGTAGACTTCCGGTTAAGTATGTGTGTGGGAAACGTAAGTTTAGAGCATTCTCTTCCCAAACCGCTCTGAAATGAGAGTAAAAGGAATTTTTATGGTTTATATCTAAAATGTTCCCACAATGCCTTATGGGCTGAGAGGTGGGCTTTTGGAATATGATTGGATCATCGGAGTTTATAGCTAACTTGCTGTTAGGAGGTGGAATTCTGGTCGGAAGAGATGGGTCACTGGGGAGGTGGCTTGAGTCTATTTTTTCCCTGTTCCTCCTGCGATATCTGTCTCTTGGTCTCTCTCTGCTTCCCACTGCTGTACCAGCATCTCTTTCTTCTGCCATGCTGCCCTGTCTTAGAGCCTGCAAACTATGGACTGAAACCTCTACAAACTGCGAGCCAAAATAAACCTTTCCTTCTTTAATTTGTGGATGTTGTGTTATGTGTCTCAATGACAAGAAAATAACTGTAAAGATTTGTCAAAATAAAACTCAAAAGGACAAATAAATTGGGAGAAAAAGCAACAGAATTTCAGGAATTGGACACTATCTGTAAAGGGGTTAACTGATGTGGCTGAACGAAGAAAGATGAATTTTAAGGCAACGATGAAGAAATCCAGGATCCAAAGTAATATTTGACTGTGTTCACAGAACCTGTCACGGCTCAGGAATTGTTAGCATTAGATGTTTCTGGGAGGAGCGGCAAAAGTAGGACCAAAAATGGTCGGATGGACTGAAAGTTTGTTTAGAATTAGTCTGCAGGGTTGGTTACCACCCCTTTCAATCCTGGTATAGGGTTAGAGACGTACTCCCAGGGAGGAAAGAGGTTCCATATTGGAGGTAGGGGCTGGAAGAGGATACAGTGAAAGTAAACCCAGCCCAACCTCATCATCCTCCTGTCCTTCAGAATACACAGGTTAATTTGACCCCTCCAGGAGTAAGATAGGAATGTTCCTCTGAAGAATCTGAGCAGTTCAAGAGAAAGGACCTAAAGATATGAAGTGAACCCCCAGGTCCACACACATGATCAGAGCTCCCAATCAGGTTTATCATACAACTTTCCTCAGTAGGACCAGGCGCCCTGAGATCATCCAAATTGAGAGGAAAGCTTGTAACTTTAATGACAGAGACCAAAAGAAGCAAACACCAGGGGAAGAAGGAAGAATGGAGGGAGGGAAGTAAGGGAACAGCCATTAAGTACCAGGAGTAAGAGAACAGTGTGGGGGGAGGAAAGGACCTGGGAAGAAATGCAGTTGCTTGATCTCATAGGGAGAGATGAAGAATAAAACAAATATAAACATAATATTCTCAAAGTGATAAGATACTGCAATCCATAAAACAAGAATGGTGTTTTATTCTAAAAAGCTGCATTTAAGGAACAAAAAAGAAGCTTGCAGAAATCAAGAATAAAATAACAAAAACTAATACAAAAAGGACGGAAAATAAATTTAAGAGTGTTTCCCATATTTTGCTAGTGCAAAAATGAGGTAAGGAAGAAATTTTGATGAAAAACCATTTTTAAAATTAAGACATGTACACATACCAACGCCACACAAGGATGGTAAACATTATGTTATTTCAAACATTAAAAAGGGGGTTCAAGAAATGGGCCCGGGGATACAGCTCTGTGGCATAAGTGTCTGCCTGGTAAATGTGAGGTCCTGAGTTTGATTCCTGATACCAAAAAAAGAAAGGAAAAGAAAAAAAAATAGAGGGGTTGAGAGGGAAGGAAATGGGCTGAACAAAAGGCATTAAGATTTATTATGTAAGTGTACCAACTCCTAGGAAAGTAAACATGCACTGCAAATATGAACATACTAATAAAAAAATGAAAAAAGGTTAGAGGGCCTGTTTAGTAAATCCAACTTGTGAATAGTTGGCAGTGATAAAGAGAGGGAGACATTTAACTGCTGAATTCTTCATAACTGTATAGATTTGAAAGACATGAATCTCCATATTGAAAGCATTCATTAAATATAAGAAAAACAAATGAAAATAAACTCACTCTAGTGGGCATTATTGTCAAATTTCAGATCTCTGGGTTCAAAGAAAGACCCTACAATATTTTCGATGAAAAGAAACAAAACATCATACAAATAATCAAGAATTACAGTGGCATTACACATTCAGCAACAATATAGCCATAGGGTCAATATCTTCAAAAATTCTGGGGTAAACTGTCCCAACCTAGACTTGACAAAGTGTCAATCAAGTGTGAGGAGAAAATAAATTATTCTGAATGTGCTTAATGTTGAAAATTTGTATTACTTTGTACTCTTTCTCAGGAAACTACTAGAAAATGTGTTTCACCAGAACTCAGGGAGCAAGCCAAGGAGAAAAAGAGATCTCAGTAACAGGTAATAGAGCCTACCACAGAGAGAAGTGAGGAAAATTCCTAGGATGGGGTCAAACGGAACTTCAGAATGCCAACAAGCTGGGAGACCCAGGAGCCAGTCTAGATGGAAGCAGGCCGGAAGGCTCCAGGAAAGAATTCCTGACCACGACACAGAGAAATAGTACATTTAACATGAGTGAGCAGATTTTTCAGATGAGGGAAAAGTTTGATGTTGCATTGGTGAAGATTACAAAGAACACTAAATTTTAAAAAAAGCTGGATCATTAACACCACAAATTATAAAATGTTACACTGTGCAGGAACAAATAATAGTGTTCTATGTGACTTAACTGTACTTATCATTTATAGAACCATAATAATGTAAACGGTGAATAGTGTTCTCATCAAAGCTATGGGATCGTTCTACTGGGAAATGACAGGATGGTTTTGTGTGAAAAAAGCTACATCCTCATCTGTGATGGGAAAGCATTAGTTACTGCTTACGAGAGAAATACCACGCAGTCACATACTATTTACAGAACGAAGTAAATAATTAGTCCACCCAACGTGTTGAAAGAGTCCCCTTTGTGGAGCAGGAAATTGGGAATTTGAGAGGAAGGAAAAAAGCTTTCATAACAAACTTTCAAGCTTTTGCTTAAACTATATGCCTTCATAACTCCAAAGTCTGTTTGGCAAGAGGAAAACTAGAGGAAGGAAGGGTTTTTTTTGGTTTGAGGGTTTTTTTTGTCTTTTTGGGTTTTTTTTTTTTTTTTGGTTTCTTTTTTCACTTCTGTGAAAGTTCAAAGAGATTATAACCTGCAGGATCTATTAACCTGTAGTATTATGTAGGATATTATCTAATTAAAAATTAGATAATGTCTACCAAATTTTGCAGGTGATATGGAGCATGAATGAGAAGAAATCAAAGCTGTTTTGGGCTTGGAGGAGATTGGATGAAGATGCCTTTAATTGAGAAAGAGAATATGGAAATGTAGAATGATAAGATGAATTTTTCAGTATCTTTGAGTTGATTATTTGTGTACATCTTTGTAGAGAGGAGTGGTTTGGGGCAATAAACTTGGGTTGGGAAGTTAAAAGAGATCTGAGCTGCTAACAAAAAATTGAGAATCACTTTTTTAGGATAGTAAATGAAATATGAGAATAAATGAGATAGTTCAATAAACAGTATAGTCAGAGGAAAAAAATTTAAAAAGACAGAATTAAGGCAAACTTGAAACCTCCCTGCATTGAAGGACTGGGAAATGGAAAGGGAACTCATTTGTAAAGAGCAACCAGAGATAAAACACACTGTGAAGAATTCAGAGAGAAGTGAGTCTCTAAAACTGAGAGCCTTCTTTGGAGTATGATGGTGAATTAGTGGATTACAAGGTTCCTATCTATCCTGAATGCAGTGCAACAGGTGACACAGAAACAAGAGGGAAGCTGCTGGATCTTAGAAGCACACATTAAAAATTGTGAAACTCTGGCGTCCTGTGCCATATTTCCTTCTTCCATTTCCGATAGCAGCTGCAGCTGCAGTGGGCAGGTCTGTGCAAGCTCAGATTCAACACACAGCCTTGCCTCCAAACCATGCTATCTCTTCAGTATTTCTGCCACCAGCTGTTCTGCTTGGAAGGTCCTGCTCCTTCCAAAACCCGGGCAGACGACGGAGCACACACTGGGGCCACTCTTAGCCAACAGGGCATGGAGCTTGGTGCTCTGGCGTCCTGTCCTGGTGGATGATTCTGAGAACTGTTCTGAACATGAGCTCTGGCCTCTTACGCTCCTCTTCCTCTTTCTCTTCCTCTATTCTTTTCTCCCTTTCTCCCTCCTCAACCCCGTTGTTGGACTACAAGGAACCCACCAGGACTTCGTGCAAATGCTTTGCCAATGAGCTGTAGACTCAGCCCTTTTTTATTTACCTAATGTCCTGGCTTCCTGTGAGGTGAAGTAACTGCTTGCAGGCAGGTTTTTGTCTCAGATTCGATTTTTGAGAAGTGCAGGGAGGATGGGTGGAGGTGGGGTTGGGAGTGGAAGAAGCCTAGAGGAGAGGCAAATGCGGGAAAGTTGGTGTAGACTCATTTAAAAGAGACTCTTTAACAGCCCCCCTCCTGATAGCCTTGGAACTTTTAATAAAGGAAGCAACTCCGTGCATTGCCCTGTAGGTGTAGCTGAGTGTCTCGGAAAAGTCCCTAATAATAATGGCTTAGGTACATTTCTTTCTTTTTCAAGTAATGTAAAAGGAGTTTGATAGTCAGGAAGGCCTTCACAGAAGCACATTCTGGACTTTTCTACACTACTACTTAGTGTTGCCAGAATCACGTCAGTCCCACACTGTGCCAGGGTTTGCGACAGAGTTCTAGTTACCAATTTTAGCAGAGTAGCAGGAAAAGTCAAGGGAAACAGATTATTTTCTCTCCTTTAACAAGTGCTTCTGCTTGCATTTCACTGAGCAGAGCTTACTCATATAACCACACCTAATGTTTGGGAAAATTGGGAAATGAAATGTTTCGTTCCAGGTAACCACCAGAAAAATAAAAATACAAAGGCAACTTTCAAGTTCAATACAAAAAAATTTGCTACATTCAGTGGAATGTAGGACAGAAGAAAAAAGTTACTAAAAAAAGCATGAGCCTAGAAAACAGATCTTTCTATTATAGTAAATGTAAACTGATCCAACTTTACCATTAAAAGGCAGAGACGCATAGTTTGAATTTTAAGAGTAACAGAATTTTCTAAAACAGGCACATTTAAAAATTGAAGAAACAGGCTAAAATGACTAGAAAAAAGTATACCAGAGAAATATGAATTAAAGAAATACCAAGATAACAATGTATCAGACAAATAGGATTAAACATGCAAAACATAACAGGATATAGAGGATATAAAATACTGATAAAATAATAATATATCAATAACCACAGTGTTAGCCAGGCATGGTGGCACATGCCGGTAATCCCAACACTTGGGAGACTGAGACAGGAAATCACTTTAAATTTGAGGCCAGCCTGGGCTACATAGTAAGTTCAAGGCCAGCCTCAAGTACACAGAAAGACCCTGTCTCAAACAAATAAACAAACAAAGAACAAAGCAAAAAACCGTGGCATTTCAGCTCATAAATATGCTTACTGGTAGACACAAAATATGTAAAACAATGAGTGGTAGAGCAACAGAATAAATGAAGTATCCTACTTGAAGAGTTTAATTCATTACTCATTTAATCAAGCTCATAAAATAAGCAGAGATACAGGGTATTTGAATAACTTGAGTAATAAATGTTTCAGAGAAAGTGTTTACTCATCAAAGTCACATTATCAAGAATATATGGAATATTCATTCATTGACCAAATTAATTGAGCAACATACACTTGTAGCACAAACACTTATATCCTGGTGAGAAAGACCAATCGTAAATGCATAAAAGCATTTCCTGTAGCAGCCTATACTGGGAAGAAAATACATTTTATTAAGAAAGTAAAGGAGAAAGAGAGAGGTGCTCCAGGCTGGAGATAGAGCTCAGTCGTAGAGTGCTTGCCTAGCATGTGAGAGGTCCTCAGTTCAATCCCCAGGGATAGACAGAAAAAGATAGACAGATGGACAGGCAGACAGACAGACAGATAGATCATAGAATCAGAACAGATAGCCAAGGAAGTCCTTGAGGAGATGTCATATACATAAAAGAGGAAAATAGCTAAGTGAATAGGAAAGAGAAGAGCATTTCTGGCAGGGAGAAGAGCAAGTCTTAGGATGGGAAAGAGTTTGGCATATCTGAGAAAAGCCAGCATAGCTGGAGTAGATTCCTTATTAGGAGGAAAAAATAGTGCAATATTCAGCTAGAGAAGAATTCAAAAGTCGTATCACATAGAGCAATACTTCTGAACCCTATCGAATCCAAAGATCTTCCTTTGCTAATGAAGAAATGTTAATGGAAGTATAACAAATATGCTCAGTAAACTTAGTAAATGTTCACAGGCCCCTATGGGGAACACATGGAGATTTATAGTACATTGTATAAATATATAAATTTTATATTACAACACATATACTGTAATTATAATATTTTTATATAAAAAATATATAGTTACAATATTGCATATAATATACAATATAAATTTTATATAATATGTATACTGTAATATATTATAGTATATTGTATAAATATATAAATTTACAGTATACTGTGGCTTTGTTGTAGTGTCTTTCTTCAAGGGCACTTGGCCTTTCCATCAATCAAGAGGTCTAGGAGCCAACATAAGTTTAGACACCTGATAAGGGGCCAAGAGTTTAATTTGTGACTTGATTTACATTTCTAATCTTCAGAGCTTTTACAGTTGTAGCGATACTGTGATACTTCAGCAGGCGGTCCATGTATTTAATTATTGAATGCATCGTGATCATAGTTTGTGGGCTCAAGAGATTGTGGTTACACTGCAGTAAATTTGTGCTGTCACTACAATAATTTCTCCTACCTTGTTTCTAGGTGTTAGGTGTTGCCACATGGCCCTGTCACTTTCATTTCCTCTAAAACCAGAGCCAGTTCACTGGCAGCCATTTCATCTGCTGTTATCCCACCACCATGGCGCTTTTGAGAGATAGCAGTACTCCCTTTCACTAGTCTGTTTCTCATGGCCTGGTGCACAGATATCCTTTTAGCTTTCTTGAAGAGGGGGAGGGGAAGGCATGTTACAAATGATAAATGAGCTTCACATTCCGTTCTTTTTGGACCTGTAGTATATTTTTCATGACAAGGACATTCTGTTCCATCGCTCTATGGAATACTGAGCCCAGAGTTCATCAGTCAACGAAACTGTAGAGCTCCTTTCAGCTATACTACAACGCATATTAAATCTAGAATCAACTGTAAATGCATTCACATGAGTTATATTTTGACTTGATCTAATTTTGACTTGTTTCCTCTTTGGAGGAATGCTCTTCAAATTCATTTCTAAGGTACTTTAGGTTTTCCATTTCTCTGCATATCAGAAAAATCTGGAAATTTGATCAGTATATACACTATGTCCTTCTGGGTTAAAGTTAGCATTCATTTCCTTGAAATATGCTGAGATAGGACTCTAGTTATGAATCTAGAGTCATTTTACGGTGATCAGAGTGGGTCTTGAGACAGCATCTCTTTACAAGTTAACTTCCTTGGGCAAGGTTGTCCAGCATCTTTAAGCAAATCTAATCTCCTCAGATATGAGAGAGAGAGTCAGGTTCTTTCTGCAAGAGAGGCAGGGAGACTCGGGCATTTAAAACTTTCAACGTATAATATGACACATGGTAGACCTGTGAGTTCAACTTGTCATTTTGCAATTCTGACAACTAAATTTGGAGTCTGACTTTTGGTAAGTTTGACTCTGTAGCTATAATTAGTTCAGGGTTATTGTAGATACTCTCTACCTCTCTGTGGCTTGAGATAAAAGTTTCAAACTACAGATTTGTTGTCTTCTTTCTGTAATTTCTCCAAGGTCATTAGAAAGAGCCGTTTTAGGCCACAGATTTTTACTGCTAAGCAAGTACAATACCCACTTGATTCTCCAAGCTACTGCTTTCTGTAGGAGCAGTCAACTACAGATGCTACTCCAAACAATTCTAAACCCCATTTTGGGGGAGTCTATCCTGGGAAAACTGCTCTGTCACCAAGAACCACATTGGACAGAGTGCAGTTAGGAAAACAGAAACCACGTGAGAGAATTTTAGTGAGAATTCAGTGTCGTAAATGTGTTGCATGGGGTTTAGAAGGCTAAAAAAACAAAAAGTAGACATTATGGCTGGAAATGGTGACTTTCAGGGAAACAGAAGGAAGAAGTCAAAAACTATTTTTTGCAAAAACTAGAAGCTGGGAGGAGGCCTCAGATATGCTGAGGAAGAGGTACTGGAACCCCGGGGGGGCGCCTGAAAGCTAAATTTTGTAATTGCCAAAAATGGTGAGAGAATGGAGCCAATGGCTGCAGCCGAGGGAGGTAACAATAACACAGTCGATGTAATAGGGAAAAGAGTGGCAGGCAACAGGAAGAGGCTGTGCCAGTCTCCCTTCCTCTGCCTCATTCTTCCTCTAGCACCCCTGCTAGCAGAACCAGAGAGAGCTGCCCATCAAAAGAGAGTCCTGGCTTGCACAGTCCTCCACCCAGACCACAAGTTAAATTTAGAAGAGCAATTTGGGGATTGTTTTAAGGCAAATATGTGTGTTTAAACACATAATACTCAATCACAATAAAGAACATGATGAAGTAGTCATATGTTTATAGCCATATGCAAGTCAGCACAAAAGCAACAACTATAAATATATTCATGATATTGGACCAGTGATACAAATAATAGGAGTGGTGCTATCAAGAGTAATGTGATTCACCAAAGTGCTGAGCAACTTTAGATAATGTTACAAACAAAATAATGCATCATTTCCTCTTAATTTATAGAACAGTGTATTCCTGGAAGTATTATTGCAAATTGAATACTCAATTAATGGTAAATAGGTTTTTCACCTGTATGAATACCTAGCTAGACATGTAAAAGTCCTGTAGAATAAGAGATAATTATTACTTTCATGGATGTATCCTGTACATTTCAGGGTGTTTAGTACTGTCCCTGAATACTGTGACCTTCTACAAATTTCCAAACACATACTAAGATACTATATCTTATCTCTATTAAGAATATACCCATAGGATCTTACCACAGGTCAAGGACATAAAGAGTTTGAATTTTCTTCTGAGTAAGACCAATTTTGCACAACACATTATATATATGGCACTTTTCTATGGATACAGGGTTTTGCTATATAGTTAAGGCTGGCATTAAACTCACCATGTAGCCCAGGCTGGCCTCAAACTCATGCCATCCTCTTGCCTCAGCCCTCTCAGTGCTGGGCTTACAGGAATAAGCCACAACTTCTGATCAATTTACATTTTAAAAAATCATTCTGACTGCATCTATGTGGAAAATATACCTTGGGGAAGGTGAGAAGCAGGAAGTCCAGATTGAAGGTTCACAGTATTCCAGTAAGAGATGGTGACTTGACTAGAGGAGGAAGTAATTATAAGCAGTTGGATTTTGAATATATTTCAAAGGTAGAGAAGATAAGCTTTGCTGAAAAATTGGATGTGAAATGAGGAAATCAGTAAGATCAAACATACAGAGTTTTTTTGGTCTGAACTACTCTGAATGTTTGTGCCATTTTTAACTATGGAAAATACTGGTAAGAGGTGGGTTTTTGGAAGTGGAGAACTGAGAATTGTGTTTTCAAGTCTGTAAGATACCTGTTCAATATCCAAGTAGAGAAGCTGGAATGACAGTTGACTACATCAGGCTAAGACTCACAGGAGAGGTGAAGACTGGAAATATAAATTAGAGATTACACAGTGCTTAAGAAGAACTTTTAAGAATAATCTTGGATTTGGTTATAATGGGAATGAATTAAATAGGCGAAAGAAGAGGTTCAAAGAATGAACGCAGAGGTGCGCTGAGATTTATAGACTGAGACCAGGCAGAGGCACTGGCAAAGTAATATCACACTACACTGTCTTTTCTGATCATAATGCAATAGTAGGTATTAGAATAGCCAGTGCCAAATACTATCTAAACACTTAAGATATACTATATTAGTGTGTGTGTGTGTGTTGCTGGTGATTGAACTCAGAGCCTTGAGCTTCCTAGGCAAGTGCTCTACCACTGAGCTGCATCCCCAGCTTCATTGCAATCTTTTAATACTAGTAATCAGTCTCTAGGGTAGGTCTTTATTACATGATATCAAGGAAACTCTGAAAAGAGTTTTAATGTCTAGGTTCTCCTAGACATTAAAACCCACTGTATATTTATGGAACTGGTTAGATGTAGTAGTTGCCCCATTCCAGGAATATGCTAAATACCTCTGAGTTGTTCACTTTTAAATGGCTAATTTTGTATTTTGTGAATTTCACCTGAATAAGAAAAAAAAGCCCTGAAAAATCAAGGCAACAAAAAGGCAGTTATGACACAGGAAGAAACTGAAAAAACAATGTGACAATGCAAACAACTATTGGAAAGACCTCAGATTCTATAAGGAAAATAATTAGGCTAAGTCTTTCCATCAGAACCTACAGAAATAAATACCAAGTAGCTTAAAGGCATAAACATGAAAGATAAATAGTTATAGTTTCAATAATAGAAGAAAATGCAGGAAACTAAAGAGGAGGAAGATTTGCTTAAACGAGATCCCAAAAGGCCTATCAGAAAGAAAAAGATTGTAGGGGGGTTAATCATGTGAAAACTAACTATTTGTGTCTAGCAATCAACATCGTGCATGAATTAATTATTAACAACTGTCAGAGACAGGAGGGCTAAAACTGATCTATTAGTTAGTGGCATAAAACAATAACAAAACTGTACTGTGACTCTTCTAGAGAACCCAGGTCTGAAACAGGTTTCCCTAAAATTTAATGAACTCTAGGTATGTTTTCTCTAGATTTGTGAGGTATGTTAATGGTAGTTTGATCAAGATTGCATTAACTCTGTATAACAGTTTTGGGAGTATGGACATTTTCACTATATTGGTTCTTTCTATCCATGGCAATGGTTGTCTTTCCATTTTCTGGTATCTTCTTCAATCTCCTTTTTTAGAGTATTATAGTTTCAATGTATAGGTCTTTTACAATCTTTGTTAGACTGATTCCTAAGTATTTCATTGTTTTGGGATGCCACTGTGAAAGGTGTTACTTTCCTAATTTCTCTCTCAGTGAGTTTATTGTTTGTGTACAGGAATGCTACTGGTTTTTGAGTGTTGACTTTGTATCCGCTTGTGCTGCTGAATTTGCTTATTCTAGTAGTCTTTTGAAGGAGTTTTGGGGGTCTTGTATGTAGAGGATCATGTCAGCAAATAATGATAGTTTAACTTCTTCCTTTCCTATCATTATTCCTTTTATTTCTCTCTTATGTTTAATTGCTCTGGCTAACATTCTCAAAGCTACATTGAATAAGAGTGGTGATAGTGGACGTCCTTGTCTTGTTCTCAGTGTTAGAGTGAAATCTTTCAGTTTTTGTCCATTTACTAGATGTTGACTGTTGGTTTGTCATAGATGGCTTTTATCAGATTGAGGTAAAGACCATCTATTCTGATTTTCTGCAGGATTTTTTTTTTTTTACTACAAACAAGTGTTGGACTTTATCAAAAGCTTTTGCTGCATCTATTGGAATGATCATGTGATTTTTGTCTTTGACTCTGTTGATGTGGTATATTACATTTGTTGATTTGTGTATGTCGAACCGTCCTTGTATTCCTAGGTTGAATCCCACTTGGTCATGGTGTATAATCTTCTTGGTGATTTGTTGCACTCTGTTTTCTAGTGTCTTATTGAGGATTTTTGCTTCAATATTCATTCAGGAGATTGGTCTATAGTTCTCCTTTTTGGTTGGGTCATTCTTTGGTTTTGGTATCAGCATAATACCTGCCTCCAGGAATGAATAAGGGAGTATTACTTCCCTTTCGATTTCATGAAAGAGTTTGAGGAATATTGGTGTTAAGTCTTCTCTAAATTTCTTGTAGAATTCAGCCAGGAATCCATTGGGACATGAGCTTTTCTTTGTTGGTAAGTTTTTAATTACATTTTAAATTTCAGTAACTGATATTGGGTTATTCAAAATTTTTGTATCTTCTTCATTCAGATTTGCTGATTCATACTTTTCTAGGATGTGTCAATTTCCTCTGTGTTTTCCAGCCTGTGAGGAAAGATTTTCAAAGTAGATGAGGATGATCTTCTGAATTTCCACAGAGTCTGTAGCGATTCACACACTACAGATTTTTGTTTATTTGTACTTGTTCTGTTTTCCTGATGTGAAAATTCATTGTTATATATTTGCATCTTAGGATCATTTTCATTGCATCACACATGTTCAGATATGTTGTATCTGCACTTTCATTTAATTGTAGATATTGTATAATTTCTTCTTTAATTTCAACTGTGACTCATTGGTTGTTCAGGAGAGTGCTGTTTAAGTTTCATGTGTTTATGTAGGTTTTGCAGCTTCTTTTGCCACTAATTTCCAATTTCAATGCAGTACAGTCAGATAGCATGCATGAGATAATTTGAATTCCTTTATTCGTGCTCATTGTGTTTTCCTGTTGTGACAATTCATTGCTTTGTATTTCCTTCTTTATTCCACTTGCTATCTTTTCAGAAATTTCAAGTATGTGACTTCCAATGTCCTCTATTTCAATGTCTCCTGTACTTGTTTCTGATGGGCTGGGCATTTGAGATTGCATTTTGCTATTTCATTTTGTCATTTTCACCTTCTGGGTTAATATTTTGTTCTTCTCAATCATGCTACTCTGAAGTATCCACTGTATGTGTCTTAGGGTCCTACTGTGTGGTTGATGTTCATCCAGTTGCTGGGTCCTACAGTGTAGGGGAGGGGTCAATCACCTGAATTGCTCATGTGGGCCAGTATTGAGTCCTGTATTCTTCCTAGGCTGACTAGTCTAGCTGGGTTGATGTTAACCAACCCTTATCTTATATTGTTAATGTGGCTTCAGGTCGTCCCATGCTTCCTGACTCACCTGTCTATAGTGTGTGCCCCAGCTGGGACCCTACTGTGTCTCTGGGCATTTTGCAGGCCCAGTTGGGTTCCTCCAGGTAGGAGGAGGCCTTGCTGGCATTCTCACTAGTCTACCTGAGGTTCTCTGTATGGAAGAAGAACTCACCTATGCTCTTGCCAATTGGCCAAGGTCCTCCCAGTAGGGGGAGGGTTTGCTGAGGTTCCTGTTGACTCACTGAGGTCCTCTTTTTGGGAGGGAACTCACTGTGCTCTTGCCAGCCCATCAAGCTAGTGTGGATGGTAGAAGGGGTCACTGATGCTCCTGTGGGCTTCAGAGGTTGTCAGGATGCAGGAGATGGGTGACCAAGGCACCCCTCAGCTTCCAAGATCCTCTGGGTGTGGAGGATAGACAACTAAGGCTCCCCTTGGCTGCTGAGGTCCTCTGGGAGTGGAGGAGGGGCTTATGAGTATCATTGTGGTTACTTTGATGTCCTGAAATTCTTCAAAACATTTATGGCAATTTCTGTGAAATAAAAACATTACAATGTGTTCTCATCCACCTTACTCACCAGGTCAGATACTATGTGATGGTATCAGCTTCTCCCCAAAGACAAAATGACCAGGAAAAATAAACACTTTAAATGGATTCAGCACATCGAGCTATTTTGAGGGGGATTAACAGAAATATTTATTTTACTGTAATTTTTTTTCTAGTTTGACATTTTTTTTATTTGAAAGAGAATAAAACAAAAGGGGGCAGTACAGAGCAAATCAGAACAGGACAACATAGGCAACACAGTACTTTACATTAAGTCAACTGGACATCAACAGTAGCTAACACCATATCTCTTACTCTGCTATAGTTGAGCATAGTTTCAAATACAATAATATCAAACATATCACAATAGTATAAAGCCATGCATAGAGT
>PVJX010014519.1:0-44618 GCA_004027295.1 Dolichotis patagonum | reverse complement strand
CTGTGTCTCCTGACTCTTAGTTTATGATTGTTCCTTTTTATTTTTTATGAGCATTGCTGTAGTGTGTAATGTTTACATTCCTTGTGTGGATTTGTCTGTGTACCTAACACATCTTATTCCTTTTTCTATCCCCCTTTCTTCCTCTTCCTCCCTCTATCTCTTGACTCAGAAATGTGACATGTCCAGAGTTTGACCACTCTTTCAAATTACTACTAAAGAAAATTCCTCTGTGGAGAGAAATTTCCCATAGTGCTTCAGAATCAGCAAAGTTATAGTCAACATGGCTTCTCATTAAAGGGAGAATTTGTTTTTTCTCCAACATGCCTGGTATTTTTAACCATGTCCTGTAATATATTCAATAATGCAGGAGAGGAAAACTAAACCCTTAATTGAAGCACGGAGACCATGGCCAAGGGTGAGCACTTGTTTGGTCCACGGCAGCTGCCACAGAAAACCTCGTCCAGACTCATCTTGGCTCCCGACGAGGGTTTTACAAATGATTAGCTTGAGAGCTGTTCTATCGGCTTTGTGCTCCTGCTGGACACCTGCTTCAGAAGCGAGCTCTCTCATCAGCCTGGAATTATCAGGTCTTTGCATATGTGTGGCTAGAGATAAGGCGAGAAGCACACTGGCTACTTGAAATTGACCATCTGAGCACGGGGACCACAGGAATCTGTGAGAGGAGCATGAGAAGGACGGGAGGAAAAATCTAAAATTTTAGAAAGGTTCTTCGTTACATTTTGGCAATGGTGGGGTTTTATTCATTCGCGACATTTTTTTTCCTGTTTGTTTTATCCTATTTGTTGGGTTCTGGACTTCATTTTGGTGAAGATCAGTAGGACTTTTAAATTTGAAACAGGGCAAGTGGCTTGAAGCTGTGATTTTAGCAGAAGTTTGGGGGTTGGACTACCTGGGTATTCTTTCTAAAATTTGTCATCAGCACCCTTGTGTGAATGTTCAGCCACAGAATATAACACGTATTTTGTCTCCCTGAGATCAAAGCAGTACTTACAGAATGATCTCATTCACGTTATAAAACAAACCTCCAAAATAGTGGCTTGATCACAAAATGAGGCAGACAAACAAAATGAACTTCAGGAAAGCAATCAGTGCAGACAATTTTACATAATCCACCAAGGTGGCCTCCAGGAAGGAATAAAACCACCTATCCCTGGGACACAGACAGAAGGGCTCCAACTTAAATTCTACAATTTAGAAAGATGTACCGTGCCAGTCACATGCTCACGTGCACAAATTTTTTACTGAAACTGCTCTTAATGCATTTGCACACACTGTTGTTGCTAACACTGTTCAGGACGGGGAAATGCTTCTCCACAGTTCTTAGCCTGTATCTTCAACGTTCTGAATTCAGAGAATGTACATGCCTTCTAATTTGGAGCACGATGTGAATAACGAAAGTAGTTAGATCAGAGAAAAAAAATATGAACTTGCCAAGTGCTTTATATCAGACAGCAAGAGATGGTATCTTAGTATGAATACTTTTTTCTTAGTTTTACTGGGTGATTCTTTCTTTTATTCTCTTCCAATACCTGCTTGTAGGGCTAGAAAAATTCACACATCACTGTAGTTTCTAAAACGTTTGCACACAGGCAGAAAGACATTTTATATGATGAGGTAACAGACGTTCTGAAACTTATAAATAGATAGGTCCAGGGGAATCAGGCAAAGCAAGATGTTGATTCTCTCTATGGGCCACTAGATGGATGTGGAAAGCCAGAAGACAAAACAGCTTGCATTCTGTAAAAATGCTCTATATGATTTTGTCACAATTTTTTTTAAAAAAGTGAATTTAAATAATTTTATTTCAGAGTTTATATAGATTAACTATAGTTTGTATGTTGTCTTTGGGTTTTAGAGACAATTGGGAATGCTTGAGAAGAAAAGCTAACTTTTTAAAAACATGAAAATAGAGCTTTTTGCACTCCACCACTTCTGGCCACTGGGAAGACTTCATTGCTTTCGTCCTACTTCCTCCTCCTGTTGGCAGTGGTGAGAATCCAATATGGAGTAAATCTGTGGAGTCTAGAGATGGGGCTCCCACCAGGAACCCCAAACCGCCTCCAAGGCATACCTCCCTCGCAGCCGACCGCTCCCCGAACCTTGATTGGCCAGGTCATCCCCCCAGGGGCGACCCTGGACCCAGCCGCTGCCCGTGGCCTCCTCCTCCTCCACCTCCTTCTCCTCAAGTGGCAGCCCCTCTGCTCTGAGGCACTTGTTTTTCTCCTGCTCTCCCCCACCGCAGTCCCTGGTTCCAGTGTCGCCCTCCGCGCGCTCAGAGCCCGCAGCCTCCGCCCACAGGGCCAGCGGCGCTCACGCTCCCGGGCGTAGCTCCTTGCACCCCTTCCCCAAACCTCGCCTGGCGCGTGGGTCGCCCCGCTTCCCTTTCAGCTGCTGCGCCCCTTCATCTCCAGCACCCCCACCCCCACCAAATCAGGCGATCTTCGGAGGTGGGAAGGAGGGGGGCGAGCCCACGGGAAGATGAAGGGAGCAAAGCCGCCCGCCGCGGGACAGGCACCTAAGTGAACAAGAAAATGACCAAAGAAACACACCTGGATGACTCTGAAAGGGCGGAAGTCCAAAGATGGTTGACCAGTAGGTAGTAGGAGAGAGACCCTCTCTGAGAGAGACAGCTCAAATGCCAGAATAGAACACCCTGGAGAGACCCAAACACAGAGAGATAGACTCTCACAACACAGAAAGAAACTAAAATGAAAAAAAAAAACCACTTGAATATGAGGTCCTGGGGCTACCATTAGAGAAGCTAAGATCAGCGATCACGGCACCCTCCTTGAGCCGCCTGAATTCCTGCCTGACCTGAACAAGCGATCCACGCTGAGACTGGCTTGAGCCGCCAGAGCGCAGAGCTGAACAGCCCTGTGAGAGGCTCACCTGGACCCGGCCTTGCAAGCGACCCACCCAGAGGCACCGTGAATTTACACCACAGCCGCGCTGAGGTGAGAGGTCAGGGAGCCCAGCAGATCTCAGGTACCGGCATCAACACGCGGTGAGTGATGGGAATAAGACCCTCCCACGGGAAAGGGGAAACTGACTGGACGACATGTGGGATTTGGGCAAGACAGCCCTAACTCCATAAGGAAGTGGCTTCAGCTGGTTGCTCCCCTTGATGAGCAGATTGGTGGAATCTGCTTAGACTGGGCCGTGCCTCTGGCCAGGACTGTGTGAGTCGCTACAAATTAATTCCCTGAGGTTGGTGCACACTGATGCAGTGAAGGCCTGCAAAGGTTGACTGGCCAGGAGGGGAGGAGCTAGTGCACACTGTCCATGCTTGAACTTTAATCTCTGATAGCCAACTGAAAAGGGCAAAAGCTCCTAGCCTGGGTGCTCTAGAGGTGCCTTAACCAACAAGAAAAGGGTTTGGGAATTACACTGTACACTTGTATGGAAGGAACCAAAAACATGACGAAAGGGAGAAATAAGAAAAAATCCCCAGCCCCCAACCCTGAGAACATTGATCCAGGAGAGGTAAATACAAAAGAGATTGAGGGCAGCAAACATGCAACATCAAACACAGTGTTAGCGGACATAAAGAGATATCTTCAGGACCTCGAAAGCAGGACCAAAACTGAAATATTAATTCAAATTAGACAAGATAAGTAGATTAATAAAAGAAAGGCTGGGCACCTCTCAAGAAGACACAGACAGAAGAATGGAGGAACACAAAAGGAGAGAAAAATTTAATGAAGAATACAAAAAAAACCTAGAATTCATGAAGCAGATTCAAAGAGATTATCAGGAAACTAAAGACTCCATAGTAAGCTGGCAAAAGTGCTTGAAAGAAACCAAAGATAGACTATCAAAAATTGAACACAGGCTTGCAATGTGTGATCATGAAAGGGAAGATCTCTTAAAAATAATAAGGGATCAGGAAGCAAATATACAAAGACTGGAAGATGACAAGAGGATCTATAATTTAAGAATAAAGCATGTGAATGAAGAAGCAGGAGTCAAAACAGAGGAATTACAAAGGCTATTCACAGAAATTATTAAGGAAAATTTCCCAAGCATAGAAAAAAGAAATGATATGCAGATGTATGAAGTATACAGAACTCCAGCCACCTACAACCAAAACAGAGCTACACTCAGACACATAATAATCAAGATCCCAGAAAATCAATATAAGAACAGAATATTAAAAGCCATCAGAGAAAAGAAACAGATCACCTATAAAGGAAAACCCATCAAAATCACGGCAGACTTCTTGACACAGACCATCAGATCAAGAAGAGCTTGGAGTGAAGCAATTCAAGCCCTGAAAGAGAACAACCTCCAGCCCAGGTTGATGTATCCTGCAAAACTCTCTCTAGAAATTAATGGAGAAACAAGATGCTTCCATGATAAAGAGGAACTTGGAGAATTTGTGACCACCAATCCAACCCTACAAAAAATACTGAAGGACATTCTAGGGAGAGAGAACAAGAATATGAGCATTTCAGGATCAGTGGCAGAGAGGCCTCAGTGAATGGGGCAGACAGTGGAGTGGAACAGAAAAATAGACAATCAATGGCAGAAAAACAAAATAGCAGAAATAAGGCAGAGAAGATTGGCTATAATCTCTAGTATAGACAGCCTTGAAATATTAACAGAGAGAAACACAGGCAGAGTAGATCAGGAGATAGGGCCCATTGAGATGCCCTATATAGGGAGGTAGTGGGACCCAAAACAAGCAGTGCACCCTATGGGAGTGAAAGGGGAGGAACTGTCTAAAAAAGGGAGGCAGAGGATATTGTTAATGGGGTAACAAGATTTAAAATTTACATTATTCTCACCACTGCTTGGATGGATTATGTGCTGTTCCAGTTTGTCTACTTACACTAGACTTGAGGACATGGTCAGCTATCCCCAAAATAAGAGGATATATTATGGTAATCATCCCTAATTTTCCTATCAACTTAATCTGAAGCCCTTTATAATTTATACTGTCTTATTATGACTGATCTTATTTGAATCTGGTTAGATTTCTACTTTGTATTGACTGATTTTATTTAAATCTTTTATGATTGATAGCATGAAGTCTAAGGGTATAGGCAACTACACTGAAGATGACAAGATTCACTAAGATACCCACTCTGATTTGATTATTGCTTGCTTTTGACATCTTATAATGTCTCCAATGCTTCATTTTTATTAATGTTGTTATATACTGCTGAGACATCATGGTAACCATTGTAGATCACCTTGTATTGCGGTTTTATGTGACTTTTCTGCCTCATGCTTTTTTAGGAATTGCTTTGTTTTATCTTGCTTTGTTTTGTTTTTCCTGCTAATACAGTAATGATAGATATACATGTAGAGACTCACGCATGTGTAGAGCTTATAAACAGTTTACGAGAACCAACTATATAACACATGTTGAAATGAACAACTACTTTGAAGAAAAAGAGACACTACAGTACCCAGTGCTGATTCCATAATGTCATAATGTGAAATCCAGCAAAACTATCACATTTGTTCAAAATGATTTTAGCTTGCTTTGTCTTGTTTAAGTTCAACACACTTTGAGGTATGGACAGCTGTTTTGAGGAGAATGAGAGATACTATGACAGCCATTCTTGGCTTCCCTAATGTCTGGTCTTGAAGACCTGAAATGTCTTCCTCGTCCTGCTCAGATCAACTCCGTACTATGTTGTTTCATGTGAATTCCCTGTATGTGACAATATGGACAACTATTTGGAAGAAAACAAGAGTCAATATGATAGAGAGTGAATATCTCTGATTGTCCAGTTTTGAAATTTATGTCTCTTACATTGCTTTCTTTTGATCCACTTTGTTCTGTTTGGTTGTGTTTAATTTTACCCTTTTGATATAATTGCATGTATATCTGAGTGGGTAAGATGGATGACCATATTGCTATTTTTATCAGATCATGGAGCAGAACTGTTAACAGACTCACTGTTTGAATGTCTGCTTTACCTGTTTTAATTGTAATTTGAACAACTATTTCCAAGAAGTCAGTATGTAATTTGTCAAGTAATAATTTCTTAGGTTCTTTTGTTGTTGTTCTTTTCCTTTTTTCCTTGGAATTCTGTATTGTTGCTACCCTTTATTCTGTTTTTTTTCTCTTTAAATAAAATTATTAAAAAAAACATGAAAATAATTTAAGGCATACATTTAATTTGCATCTTTGTTCAGAATATATTCCAATTTCTACACTGGCCATCCAGAAATTCTTTGTATCAAGGGTCACCAAACCGTGACCTAAAAACTAAATCTAAATATTTTTAGTTTTATTTTATGTTAGAATTTATGTGAAACATCTAGATTAAGCAAATCAATAGTGACAGAAAGCAGGCTAGTTGTCACCAGGAGCTAAAGACAGGAGGGAATGGAACGTAAAAGTACTTAACAAGGACATACGGGGCTTCTTTTTGAGGGTGATGAAGACAGTCTGAAAATAGATATTGACAGTTAACAATTTTAATAAGTAACCTTTTACTGAAAGAAAGCCATACCTGTTTGCTGACCTATTCCCCATGTATCTTTTCAACTACAATACTGGGACTGAGACGTTGTGACAGAGAACATGTGGCCTGCAGAGCTGAAAATTTTTGTCTGAACCTTGTCAGAAAACATTTCTCAATCCCTGATTTACACCATTATTATCAATGGAATAAAATTAATGTACAGGTTTGATTGTAACATAGTTAATATTTTGCTGAAATTAAAGGATTAAAAAAACTGTACTGTGTAAGTACAGTGCAGGTCATGATTTATGCACATCTTTATTTTATTACTCACCCAAACATCGCCAGCCATCAGTAGAATACCCAAATGAGCCATAATAATTAAACTGAGTCATCTTTGGTGTTTTGCCAACTCTCCGATGTACGAAAAATAGATTGAAGTCTACGTCTCTGTTTCATTGTTATGAAAGATTATTTGTCAAAATAGGAAAATAGAATATATTTCATTTCATAGTTTATTGGCTTGATTTATAACTTTTTAAATGTTTAGACACATGGTCTGTGAGCCTTCATTTGTAATCTTGTCCAGGAACTTGAAAAAGTTCAAGTGGAACAGAAGAAAAGGCACCAGGACCCAGAGAAGTCATTATAAAGAAAACAAGGCAGCGGGACAGGGCTCTGGATTCCAAATAAGCCCGAGGGCTGTCAGGACCTGAGTTTCCCAGTGAAGCGATTCACACGTGCCATGTGCAGGGCGGAAGTGTCACAGACAGCTGGCATCCGCGCTCCTTAGCTCGGCACAGGAAAATAAAGCGTGTAGGCTCCGGGTGAGACCACGGACAATACAACCTGACTCCAAATGGGCTTTCTCTTAAGGTTTTAAAGGGTAAATAATGACAGTAAGTTAAAAAAGCCTCAGATAGAAAACCTAGAAAAGTCAGAAGCATTGGATTCTAACAAAATCACCTCCCACCCCTCCGATGTAACATTCAAAAAACATCCCTCAAACCTCAGTCTATGTAGATCTTTGCAATTCACTTACGTGAAAATATATTATCCAAATATTATTTGAAGCTCTTTTCCAAGAATAAGTAGGAAACACCTTTCCTGCTGTTAAATATACATTTATTTCATTCCAAGTGAGTGTTCAGTTTCTTATGCATTAAATGCCAATAAAATATTCGTGCATCCCATATTAATGCATACTATGTTATTTCCAAAGTCAAATATTTTTATCCATATGTATAATCATTTTCTTGACATGGAAATAAAAGTATGTATATTTAAGGGCTCTTGAATCATATTGTAAAGATAACTTTTATGAAGGTGTTTATATTTTGTTCTTGGATTTTAACATATTTTTAAATTTTTAAGTACTTTGGTTTTGCTTCAGTATACTAAGGTGTACGTCTTCTCATGCACTCAAAAATGTTGCATGTTGTGATGGTGCATCCTTGCTGCCAATCAACAGAGGGAAATTATTTTTTGAACTATGTTAATGCTTGTGTTTTAAACTAGCGAAGATTTTCCTGATCAGTAGATCAAATATGTGATTTTTAAAAAGACATTTCCTACATTGTTTTATTGCCTATTATTTCTACTGTGATTATTTATTTGCTGGATTTCAACATTTTATTTATATTAATGGTAGTTAGCCCTTCTCTTTCTGGTTTAACATTTCAAATTTTTTTTATTAATAGTGTTTTCAATTTTTTTATGTTTTAAAGTCTATCACTTTTTCCCCTACAATCTTTGCTTTTTCTTTATGATATTTTCTAAGTAATGTGCATCTTAATGTGATATTAAATAAATAGCTGTATTAGATTTTAACTTGGTTCATGTTGGAATTCACATTAAATTTTGGTTGAGGCTGAATCCTAAGAACTTTTTAAATAATAAACAGGTAGCTATCTTATTGACCAGTATGGATACGTCACATACATCAGACACTAAATTCCTATGTTACCCTCATTTCTGTGTAACATTTTTACACTGTGTTCAGTGTTTATTTTGATACTAACAGAGCACCCTGCAGCACTGTAATATGTATGACTCCCATCTAACATGGAATTTCCTATCCCCTCTAGCCTTGTGCACAACTTACTGAATGTGTTACTTTCCAACCAGATTGAAAAATTCAAGCCTCTCTTCACTTTCTTTAAAATTGGAATTTCATAAAATGTACAGACTAATTTAGAATGAATGACACTTTTGCTACACTTATTTTTCATAATTTAGAGATACAATATGTCTTTCATTTATATGGTATAGATCTGCTTTATGTTCATTGGTAGGGCTTCTGTTTTATAATTAGATTAACATATGGTCACATTGACTTTATTGGAGAAAAATGCAGTATGTATATACATTTTTGTAACCACTATTACACTCAGAATACAAACAGTCCCATGGCTTCAACATTATCTAATTGCTTTGTAGTCTTACCCTTCCCACAATCCTGACAAATATTTATCTGTTATTGCTAACTGTAGTTTTGTTATTTTGATAATGCCATATAAGTGGTATAGCATAATATGAACCTTATGAGACTGGCTTCTTTCACCCCACAAAATGCCTTGCAGAGCCGTTCAAGCTGCTGAATGTATCAATGATTTGTTCCTTTTTATGTCTGAGGAATACTGCTATTGTGCAGATACATTCCTATTTGTTCATTTACCTGTTAGAGGACCTTTGGGTTGGTTCTAGTTTTCAATAATTATAACGGTCACAGACTTCTGGTACATGCTTTTGTGAATGAAAGTTTTTCTCGAAGGGCAAATTGCCAGGAGCAGGATTGCTGAGTCACATGGTGACTGCATATTTAAACTTATAAGAAGCCACCAAAGGGCTTAAGGAATGGTTGTATCACTTTTCATTCTCCAATGCAAGTCTGAGGATTTTACTTGCTCCACATCCTTGTCATCACATAATACTGTCGGGTGCTTCTCATTTTAAATTTTAAAAATTTCAGCTACAGTATACTTCTGTAGTGGTATCACACAGTAGTTTTTATTCATGTTTTTCTAATGATGTTCAGCATCTTTTAAATGTTTAATTGCTTCTATTGAAATATTTATTAAAGTTGTTTGCTCATTTTCAAATTCAGATGTTTATTTTCATAGTGTTGAGTTTTTTAAGTTTCACATATAAAATTTATATATATAGATTTGTCAAATATAATTTTTAAAATGTAAGATGTATATATCATAAATATATAATGAACCTAAATAGAAGTATATATTAAATGTGAGATTCAGAAATATTTTTTTCATTTGTAGTTTGTCTTTTCATTATTTTAGCAGTGTCTTTGCCTTAGCAAAATTTTTAATATTGATGAAGTTCAATTTATCAGTTTATTTTCTGGCTTATGTTTTCACACACATATGTATAAGACCTCTTTGACAAGTCTCAGTTGCAAACCCTCAGGAAAGAATTTTACAGACAAGTTAATCACATCTCTTTTTGAGGTTATTCCAAAAATAATTTCTGTTTTTGCTGTTCTTATGAATGAGATCTTAATGTTTTCTTTTGTCTAAATATATCTAAAATGTTTTCTAAAATGTAAGCATCATATTTCCTCTCTCGTGATTTTTTATAAAAAATAAATCAGTAGTCCTTGTATTAAGTAAAATGAGTCATGAAACATCTTTGTAGTAAATGTGTCCATTTGTATATATTTTATTATCAGTAGCCCAAAACAATATGTGAAACTCAAAAGTGCTTTAGGGATTAGGAAAGATATCTGAAATCGAGATGAAGATGTAGATGTGACAGAATCAATATTCTGATCTCTGTATGCTTGTTATAAGGTAAAAGCAAAGGATGATAATGCATATATCATGGCAGATGGTCTAACCTCAAGTACCCCAAATCTGTCCTTACTGTAGCTACATCTCAAGATAAGCTGTACCCCTATTTACTTAAGGTAGAATTTCCTGAGTTCCAATAGTGAGTATGGGAACCAGTGAACTTCCAATAAGTATATGCAAAAATGTGAAAATGAGCATATATGCATTTTTCCAAGGGAAGAAACTGAAATTTAATCAAATAGCATTAAAAATTCCTTTTCAGTGAGACATATTCACATTCCCTTCACCTCATTTCAAATGCAGATCCTCCTTGAGTCAAGACTATGTCATAAGAAGCCCACCATATGTTGAAAAATATCCAACGTGAGTCACTGGATACACCTAACCTACAGGGCAACATAACTTGCTAACAGTGTACCATGCAGAATATCTATCAGTCATTCACCGTCTTGTATTTGTGGCTGTCTGGGAGCAGTGGCTTGCACAATGTCCATCATCGTGAGAGCACTGCACGGCATATCCACAGACTGGGGAAAGGTTAGATTTCAGAACTTATAGTTTCTACTGATTTTTCACCATCCTAATGTCAGAAATTGCTAAGCAAAAATTAAGTTTGAGATTGTTTAAATAGGTAATTAACTGCATATATTTAACAAATATTTGTGGACTGAATGATAAATGTCCTTGAATGATCATCATATAGTTAACAAGATTTGACCACCAGTACAAGATTGTCACTTAGCAAACACTGACTCTGTACCTACTTCGGCCAAGCAGCCTATTAAAAAGTGGAGCTACAAGGCAATGTTTTTGCCTTTAAAATGCACACCCTCTGGTAGAGAAATTAGATATAATAGCAAATGGATTTCAGTGGAAGCATTATAGTAATAGGAATGGTTGTTTCATTCACAGAAGGAGTGTTAAATCTATGTAATGAATTTAGAGCAAATAACAAAGCAGGACTTGTGTGAAGATGAGCATAATAGTGACAGTGGAGGCACAGTGACCTTCACATGTTGTAATTGCATGCAGTGTGACACTGAGATAATGCAGAGTAAGTGGGCTAGGGAGGGTGAGAGCTAGTCACCAAGTATGTTCCATATAAATCCATTTTATCTTGAGTTTTCATTGTAGTTTATCGCGATCACCTAGAGGAGGCAAGATTTTAGAGGAAATAGTGTTTGAAAAAGTAGAGTTTGCAGAAGGTACGGCATATTTAGGGAAATACAGGTGCCTCTGTCTTGCTGGAGGCTAAATAGTAAATATTGACATAAAATACTGTCCCTTGTTAGTAAAGTTCCCAACACAGAGAACATCTGAATCATTATTCACTTAATCCATCATTAGAAAATTGTTAAAAAAAAATTAAACTCTTGGCATACTGTAAGGGAACAATTTGCACCATTAGAAAGATTGAGCTACGTCTGTTTCAATGACTTAGAAGGATGTGAAAAAGCATCCTTCCTTACAAAATAAGCAACAAAAAGGATAAGATATGGAGATATTATCTTACATTGTTAAAAATTAAACAGTAATAAAATGTATTTTCTTAAAGCGTGTCTTGGTGAGTGTTAGAGTGCATGCATAGCTCCGATTCTTCATTTCTTTCTTTATTTTTGCTCTTTTCCATGTTTGCATCTTTTTCAGTGTTTGAGAATCTGTTTTTCCATTCCTGGATTCAGTAGTTTTTCTGTGTGGCTTGCCTTGGTCAAGGGAGCATCAGAAATTTGATGCAAGAATAGGGCTGGAGAACCTCCTACTCACTCATGGCATTGTACCTTGCCATCCCTGTGAGAACATGCCTAGATTACTCATCTTTTGGGAGACAACAAAGTTGAGTAGCTTTTTGTGGAGCCTGCAAGCAAAAGCCTTCTTGGATCAGTCTTCAGTAGCTGATTCCCAGACATGCAAGGAGCCCAGCCGCATCAGCAGAGCCACTGGCTGACCAATAGCTGATCAGAGACATTTGAGGAAGACCAGCTGACACACTGACCAACACAGTGTGACTCCACCCACCCTGTGGACTTGTAAAACCACTGTCACATGTGGCTAAGGTTTTGCGGCATTATTGTAAAGCATTATTTCAACCACAGATAACTGATATGCTCTATTTACATACAAATTTATAAAAATATGGAGAGATGCATATCAAACTATTAAAATGGTAACCTCCTAGCAATGGTAACGTCCTAGGAATGGAAGTATTGACAGCATAGTATTTCCAGACAATGACAATTTTTCACTGTATGTTAAGTAAGAGAGGGTCGGAGATGTAGCTCAGCGGCACAAGTGCCTGCCTAGCAAGGGTGAGGTCATGAGTTTGATCCCTGGTACCAAAAAATAAGAGAGAGAGAGAGAGAGAGAGAGAGAGAGAGAGAGAGAGAGAAATAGCCAATTTGATCCTTTTTCCTTCCTTAACTTGTTCTTAAAATGCCAAAGATAGATTAGTTTAAAAAAAATCTTCATCATAGTAACTGCCTAGGGCCTTAAAAATATAGTATTGCTACTGTTTGTCCAAAGTTTTAGAATGGTCAGCTTTTCTTTTTGTCTGTAAGAGTGATAAACTGGGCATCAGTAAATGATCCCTTTGACCTCTACTTTAGTTAACCTACTGTGCCTTCGTAAAGATGCTAGGGGCTCCTTCTGAGTTAATCATTCTGTCTACTATAAATAGGAAAAGTCATAGTAAGAAATCTATAAAAGTGCCCCAAGTGCTAGATAAATGCATTATAAACTGAAAGTGCTTATGATAGGGATGATGGTGGAGATAGTGGTGGTGGTGGTGATGCTGTTGGGGAGGAGGAGGAGAAGAAAGAGGAGGAGGAAGATGACGATACTTATTTTTTAGCCACTTTAGCAGCAACTTGCCATAAGATCTATTAAACTTCACAAGACTGATATGGCTTGACCATTTAGATGGCAAAAAATAGGTGGGTTATTTTACAGATAGCTAGACTGTGATGTGTGTAAGTATTTCATTCTTGCACCCCAACTTTCTGAGAGAAGATAATGCTATTGTTTAACTTTTCAAGGTCTAGAAAAAATGTTATTACAATTTTCCATGAATTCAGTTAAATTGTTTACATTAAATTTTGAGGAACACTTCTAACTGCATGTAAGACATTTAAAATATTGATAGACATCTAATATAATAGAGGATCATTCAGTAACTCAGGATCTTATTAATTGTATCCCAATTTCTGAACTGGTAAATGAATGTCTTTGCCAGTTTTCAAAAGTTCCTGGATCTGTTTAAAATCACCCGGTATGAATTTGTTAGAGACAGTAAATAGAAGAAAGCATGAAAATACATCCAGTTTGAGGAACAGTACTGTCTGGTTCTATTTCTTAATAACTATGTGAAATACAGTATCTTAATTTCTCTAACTCTCCTCAGACATTTAATAGACATCATGAAGGTACCTTTACTATAGAAATCAAAATGGGTTACATGCTACCACATCCTTACCTCTCCCCACAAGTTAGGGAGCTCGGAAGGATTGGTACGTTACTGTGATTGACACTGTCTGTATCTATATTAACCACAATTTTAACTCAGCATTAACTTTCTTTTCTCCAGTATGCTTTTACTTTCTGCTTCAGTGATAATGTAAAACAAGTCCTGATGTACTGCATTTTGGGCAATTGCAATACTAACCAGTTCTCTCAAAACTATAGTTTGTGGGGAAGCAGATCTTTAGAGATTAGATCAGTCCTATCACAATAATATATATATTATTAGACCTTTGCCAGGAGACATGAAATAATTTATCTAACTTCAAACCAACCAAACAGGAACAAAATTCTAATGGCTCAGCCCTCTAGGCCAGAGAGACTTCTTAAACTTTTCCCAACTGGTGTATGTTTGTGAAACCAAACCAAAATGATAATATCTGGAAATTCTAAAAATATGCAAATATTTTCATAGTTTTTTTAAAAAAATTGGTCAATCATAAAAGACAAGAACAGCACTCCTATGTGTCCAGTTTGGCTTGAGCTTGCTGTGACACCTCAAACCTTCCAACTAAACGCAAGTCCACGTGCATAGTTTCAAGTTCTTTATCACTTACGGTGATTCTCCTGGGCTTTCCCTGTCTCCCTGTCACCATTCTTTCTCTGTGGCAGCAGCTGTCTGTGATGGCAGACCTCCCACTCTCCTGCTTCTCAGTCTTAGTTACAATTTGCCTCTTGGCCGAGCTGGTCTGTAGACTGCATTAGAAGTCCCTCCACTTTGTCTTCTGCTTTTAGATCCATTGCTAATAGTCCATTTCTTTGCAGGGGCACAAAAGCTGCCTGAGTTTCCCTGCCCCACTAAACAGGATGTTCTCTGCTTTCAGATGTTTCAGTATAGTCTTCCCAATATAGTCTTGATCTTGGGAAAAGAAGTAATTAGCCTGATGGGGAATAAATAGCCATTTCAGCAGTTTTCCCACTGCTGGGTTTTGAAGTAATAGAGGCCCAGGCAGGTCAGAAAGAAGTTGAGTGCTCTCAAGTCTCAATGCCCCACTAAGCTCAAATACCAACTACTGGCACTCAAAGCTCATTAGTTCTACCCCAACACAGCTAATCACCCCGAGTGATGAATCAGCCTTGGCGGACACTTAGAGAGGCATTCATTAATGTTTTCACCTCAGAGTGTCCCGCGTGGCCTTGATGACCTAAGTCTCCCAAGTTGACATAAATTGGAGGAAAGAGTGTATCAAGCACTATAATTACGGAAAGGGGCTTACTTTGTGAGGTCCTCATTGAGACAAATGGGCTCTTATTGTTGTTCTGGAAGAACCTTCGGATCTGACTGTAGGCACGGCTTCTCTCCTTTTGGTAACCCTAACCAAAGAGGTGCTTGAGACCTGTGCACACCACTATTGAAGCTGGGTTTCCTTTGACACCTTTGCAATCATCATAATGGACGATTCTTTGTTGCAGGGCTGTCCTGTGCACTGTAGGGTTTGCACAGCATCCCTGGGTTACTTAACCAATACCATCAGCTTCCTATCTTCCTCCCAGGCACCCCCAAGTATGGCAAGAACAAGAAATGTCTCTGACCATGGCCAAATGTCTTGTGAGGCAGAACTGGCTCCTGATTGAAAACTGCTAGCGATTAATATAACCAAAATTTTAAAAAGTCAAATGTAGTTTAAAATACAATATAAAATATCTGAAAGTATAGGATAAAAAACATCAGAGAGTGCACCACAAGATAGGAGGAAGTGTTGCTTCATAAATGTGAATCTCATATTTATTTATTTGTATGTATATCAAGCAAGTAACATGGATCACAGTGAAGCAGTTCAAATGCTGGCAACAGGAGCTTGAATCACAAAAAACTAATTATTTATCTGCATATTGCAAAGAAATGAATCTTATAGTCTCTTAGCTTTATCTTTGTCCTCAGTTTAGTTGTTTTGAATTTAATGTGATTTTCTTCGAACAACTAGTGAGTATTGTGTTATCTTATTATGAGTTTGGTGATTTATTTTGATCCTAGATAATATAAAATGGTCACAATAGGATATTATGGGCCATCCAGGAGATTGTTGAGGGTACTACATGCTGAGGGAAAAAGCAAAGATTTGTGAACACATCAAACAATGCTAGCTTTGGTCTTAGCATCTATTTCAAAAGACAACTATTACACAATGTCTATTTCAGTTTCACTTTCTAGACAGAGGACACTGAAATGATTAACGATTATCAAGTCATACAAGAAAAGACATCTACTGTCAGCTGGGGACATGTAACATGAACACCTAAAAACTGAAATGAATACATAATGATAAAATAATGTATGTTAGCACACTTCATTGCTGTGAAAAAAAAATCTGACGTACTCAACTGATTAGGTAGAAAGTTTTCTTTTGGCTCACATGTTTCGAGGTCTCTGTCCATGGTCAGTTGGAAGGTCGCTTTTGGGCTTGTGGAACAGGGCTAGTGAGCTCATGGTGGCCAGCAGATGAAAGAAAGAGGCAGGAAGGTCCCCTTCAAGGACCTGTCCTAGTGAACTGACTTCCTCCAACCTGCCCCACCTCTTAAATGCTCCACCACACCCCAATACCACCATGGGCTTAAAACCAAGCCCTTTACCACGTAGGCCTTTGAGCCTTATCAAAACCATAGTATAACGTTTAACAGTAGCAAAGCTATTTCAAGTCAAGCTTTATAACCCCCCCACACACACATACAAAGAAGCAAGCACAGAAGATAGGGTGAGGCTCTCATTTTTGGCTGTAAGTGTGCTCCATTAAGTTGGTTGTAGACATTCCATAGAATCTTGGTTTTTATAGGGAGTGGTAGAGGAGGCAGGTACTCAGGCTAAAAGAGAGAGCTGTGCTAAGTTTGAAATAAAACAAAGGTGGGTCAAGATAAGAACCAGAGGCAGGAGGTATAGGAAATGTCATATAAGCAAGGCATAGTTAATTAAAGTGAGAGGAGGAGCTATATGGCAAAATAGTCTAGCATTCGAGGCTCAAAAGTCCAGCAAAACAGCAAGTGAAGTTTTACACATTTTCTTCTTATATAGTTTCTTGCTAAAAATGAAGTGGTTTAACAATCTGGCCATTTTTTTTTGTATATAAAAGTGGATGAAATAGGTAAATTTTGGAAACAATCCAAATGCCCGTCAAGCAAGGAATGGATAAAAAAGATGCTTTTTTTTTTTTTAATACAATAGGGTTCTACTCAGCTGTAAAGAAAGGTAAACTGGAGACATTTCTAGATAAATGGATGCACCTTGAGACCATACTATTATGTGAAATAAATCAGACATACATATATAAATATAGCAGTATCTCCCTGGTGTAAGAAGCTGAAAGAGTAAATAAGGACCCAGACATACAACAGATATTGTGAAACAGGAAGAAAGTGTCAAAAGGAGAGAGGAACAAGGAAAGAGGGAAGGGGAAAGGAAGAAAAGAAAAAGGATAAAACAATAAAAATAAAATGGAAACAAAGCTTTGTAAATACACAGGGGAAGAAGTGTTGATGGGAGGAGAGGGAACTAGGGAAAACAAGCATCGAAGTATCTCACACACAAGTACAAATTCCCTGTGATGAATAGGATCATTATGTGTATCTCAGCTGTAAACTGAACAAGGAAATGTGGCTGGTCTAGATTGCTTCTTGAGAAGGAAACTGCTTCAGTTAACTGACACAAAGCCTAGATCTCTTGGGTGTTCACATGTGAGGTAAACTTAGGAAGAAAAGTCCATAAGAACCAGAGGGTATTATATAGCCAATAAACCAAGGGGATGCAGGAAATCATTGAGAAACATCATCAGATGTCAAATACTTCAAAGTCAAGGGAAGGATGCTGAAGGGTGTTGATCAGGCAACCCCGCGAGGGCACACTGCGTCCTCGGGAGGAAGCACTGCCTAGAGCCTGCCACCCACAGTAAGACAGACTTCCTTAATGCTGCAAATAATAACATAAAATTAGTTTTACAGAAAGAGACTGCTCCTGCTTTTCTCTTAGTAAGGATTGAGCTTTTGGATGACTATTTCTAACTTAATTTGCCTTTCAATAACTGGTATTATTTGTTTCCTGCAGTTCGGGATTTATAGTCTTCTACAGAAAATTTATTTCAGGTTTATTTTAAATTCATTATTATAGAGTTGCATAGTATACGTTTTCTAATTTCTTTTAAGTTTTGGCTATACCTAGTCTATTTTATTCTTTTTGGTTGTTGTTGTTGCTCATTTTCTAGGTTTTTAGATTTTAATGCCAATTTTAACTATTTTTGGTTTTTCTAGCTTAAAATGAAAATATTTAAGGCTATGAATTCAGCCTATTTCTAACAGTGACTATACACACAGGACAGGCACATAGTATTCTCTTTTGGTTCTCAGACAGTCTTTAGTTGCACATTTGGTTTTAAGTCAAGGATTTTAAAGAAAACAGTTTTAAAGATTATATTGATTTTATTAGTTTGGTTTTGCCTTCATTATTATTTTTCCTTGTAATAACTTTTACTCAGAGTGTGAGCTTAGTATTATTTAAACTTTCAGAAAACCTATTATACTTTTTGTGTGCAACTATACAAACATCTCACAAATTCACAGATGTTTGAAAGCACTATGTATTTTGTTTGTAGGCTACATAGCATTCATAGCTACTCACTAGTTCAAAGATTAGAGGGTTTTTGAGAGTTCTATACATTTATCTACATTTTCCAATTACTCTGCAACATTTAAATGGATACATTAAAACATCCCATCAAATGGAGTGATGTTTTAGAAAATATCTCTGCTCTTTTGTAGATTGGACCCCTGTCAGTTTCCTTGTTTTGATAGTGTATCACAGTTATGCAAGATGGTGACACTGTGTGAGGCTGGGTAAAGAGTGGACAGAAATTTTCATTACATTTATCTATAATCCTGTAAATCTACAATTGTTTCAAAACAAAAAATTCCTTAACTTTCCTTACCTAACCTTGACCATTTGAGATCATTTGAATGATTAAAATTGTTAAGTCATACGCGGTTTTCCTTAAAGTTGTAACATTAGGCTAATGTTTCCAGATATAATATTTTGAGGGAGACATCAACATTATTTCTCTTCTCTTTTTAGGCAGCCTGTTTTGGTTATTTAGTTGACTCTAGGGGGGTTTTTTGTTTGTTTGTTTCCTTTTTACTATTTGATTACGTATTTTTTCATTTTAGAATTGCATTACTTTCAAATTACTGCCATTATTTTCACAAGGCATCCAATTAACCTTTTAAAACTACAGGCTGAAATCTTGAGAAAACAAATTGGCTATTTTCTCAAATTTTCTCTCATTCTCTACTGACACTGGATCACAGAGGGATGGAGAAGGAGGACATTTCTCTCTGCTTCCGCCCCTTGGTTCTGTTCTTCTAAGGCACTGAGACTTATGTTTGATCACAGTTCTCTCTGCTGGACACACAGAAACCCAGAGGCAGACCTGTATCTGTGCATATGGGGGCCTGAAAAGGATTCTGCTTTTTGAAATTCCTATGAAAGTTGGTCAAGAATTGAGGGAGAAAGTAGTATGACCTTTCTACTGTGATTCCCCTTATGAAATTAAAATCAAATCTGTATCCTAGGAGGAGTAAGTAAGGAGCAAGTACAGGGTCAACTATGCCAAAGTGCGGTCTTCAGAGGAGCTCTACTGAGCCACTGGACCCTTAAGTGACCTCCTTACAGAGTCTGAGCTGGTGCTGCAGGTCCCCAACCTCGCCATCTGCAGGGCTGAATGATGTTTATTGGACTCTGCCATGAGTGCTTCCACAGGGGGATCTTCGACCCGCCCTTGGTCACTCTGTTACAACCTTCCCTCCCTCCTGCCCAAAGGACTCACAGTCACAGTTTCCTGATGGCACTTCAAATTCCTTCCAGGGCAAGTTTTTGCTTCCTGGCTCCTGACTTAACTGACCATTTCCTCAATCTAGACCTCCTTGGATCATGTCTTAGAGAAGTGTACGAATTCTTTGGTATGTGGATGGAGATCCTTCTTGTACCACTACTGAAAGTTCTTTACCCTTGTTGGTACTATATGTTTGGTTATGAGCCAGAGGACTTGGGAGAAGATGAGATTGACACAACCAAGTTCCTCTTCCCATACAAAACTGGAGTTTGTTTCTCATCATCATGTTTTTGTATGATCTGTGGTACGCTTTGGATGTGGTTTGTCCCCAGGGATCTCTGTACTGCAGGCTTAGTGCTCAGTGGGGTAGAAGAACCTTTAAGAGGTGGAGAGTAGCAGAAGATAATTAGGTCACAGGAGCGCCCGCCTCCTGAATGGATGAACCTTAGTGTCACCGAGTGGGCTGGGTCCCGAAAGAGTGATTTAGTTCTCAGGAGAGGAGCTGCTGGAACACAGGGCCACCCTGTCTAGCTGGCTCCTTTCTGCATGCAGCTTTTTTCCTTTCTGCTTCTTTTCCATGTTGTAAAGCAGTCAGGGATCCTTCCTCATGATGCTATGTGTGCTGTTTAAACCCTCTAGTTACCGAAATTGTGAGCTAAATAAGCCTCTTTGCTGAAACCCAGATTTGGGTATTTACTTATAGCAGTACCCCATTGACTAAGACAGCACATGAGTGAGTGCTTTTAATTTCCTTGCAGTAGAAATGAAAACCAGATTCTCCCCACCTGAGAGTACTAGACAGATGAGCAAAGCGAGACGATAGGGACTAGTAGAGTCCACCTTTTACTGTGTCCTTTCAGGGCTCTACACACTGTGCTGCTCCTGGCATTATTTCAGGGACAGAAACCCTGTGCCAGAGACTTTTTGCACCAGTGCAAGTGCCAGGCCCAGAAGCAGAGGCTGTCTGTATTTCAGAAACAGTAAGCGTCAGGACTAAAAACAGACAGACTGGGTCTGTTCTTACCTTCCATTCTTCACATCCATCCTTTTAAATTGATTTTTTTTCTCTCCCACCAGGGCTTTAAAGACATAGAACAGAGGCCTGCTGTATCCACAAAATGATCCTTTAGGGAAAGGGGAGGGAGGGCACAGAGCATAAAGAAGAAAAAGAGATAGAGTGCTCAAGGGACACAGAGTTGATGCTGTCTAATTATACTTTTTAAATTCCCCTAATTGCTCTGTTTAATTATTGATGTGGAAAGTGTTTCCTTTTAGGGAGGGAGTTAAGTAATCAAGAGCCCTCAGGACCAAGCAGACAGACATCACCTGCTTTGAGTTTGGTAATTAAAGCATTGTCAGTCACCACGGGAGTGGGGCAGAGACTGGCAGGAGAGTGGAGGCCCTTGGACACCAGCACAGAAGTGGCTCAGCACACGGTGCAAAGGTGCAAAGGTGCAAAGGTCCGGGGAGGCAAAGTCTTTGGCAATGCACCTAAGCCAGCCAGGCAGCTTCCATGAAGAGTGACTGATCCACAGAAGTCGAAACCAACTCTGCTGATGTTTATTCAAATTCTGCTCCAAGGTTTTCTTCCTTGTATAAACAGACATTTGTGCTATAGCTTATCTGGCTTTGTGGGTTTCAGCTCCCTTTCATTACCTATAATAGTATGGGGACTTCACAAATTCCTAATATTTAGTGTCAATAAATACTGTTGAGTTTTGAAAAATATGAAACTGAGTCACCATGATCTAGTGTAGATATCACTAATAATTTTCTCATTTTCTTATGATCCTTTTCTAATGATACATACTCATTTTGGCACCCTGGAAAAGATAAGGCCCTTGTGCCAGCTAGATAACTGAATATTTACAGGTACCATTGGAATAAGGGTGTAGAAGTGGAAATGTTTGGACTGAGCTCTTAGATTCTGATTTGGGGTTCAATTTAGTAAGGATCATATAATCAAGGAAGTTACAACCCAGCATGAACAAAACATATCTCTGCTTTCTCATCTGTAAAATGTGGAGGCTGGATTGTAAGATACTCAAAGTCCCTTCTATATACAACCTCCTGGATTTATGAGTCAACAAGTAAGAACTCCACTAAACAATAAAAAGAGAGGAAATGTGGCAGACACAGAAATGGACTAGCTGCTCAGAACTCTTTCAGAAAGTTTTTCCAGCTGTGTGACATAACATCGGCCATCAGGTTTCAGCTGTTTGTGCCTTAGATCCATCTCAGCATATACCTGAGGTGTGCCTTGATCAAAGACAGAAGAAAGTAGGAACACCAAGGCTTAGTGCAGCATTGGGACAGCTATGATGAACCACTTTCATTTTGGAGCTTTTTTTTTTTGGCTCACGGAGACCTTGCAAGGACCTTGCCTAGTCAACCTTCCTTCCAATATCCTTCATAGACATCTTACTAAGATGCTTTCTTTACGTCTAACTCCATGTCAAGATCTACCTCCTAGCAAATCCTCTCAATGACACTTTGAGTAGTGAAGAAGTGGACATGCAACCCAGAAGATGGTGTAATGAATCCAATCACTGGGGAAGCTGAAAAAGACAAAGTCAGGAAGGAAGTGACGCTAGTGTTTAGCTTTGAAGAATGAGTAGGAGTTTAATGGACAGAAAAGAAGAAAACAGGTATTTCAAGCAGATAAGGCAACACAGGCACAGAGAACAGATGAGACAAAGATGCATATGTGGGGTCATGAATAGAATGTGCAAGCAGAGTGAGAATACACACAGTGGTAAGAGTGGAATGGGGAAAGGAAGTATGGTGTCCAAGACAAACAGCTCTCATAAATGCCCTACGTATCACTCCTATAGCATTGTAGGCTCTGAAAAATGAAAATGGTAGCCCTGGGAGAATAATGAGCTACTCAAAGCAATAAAATGTGGAGAATTACATAGCATACTCCTTTTGACAGGCCTGGAGAGAGATATTTTACTTCTATGTAGGTGGTTTCCTTGAACGAATAGCACCTGCTGTATGTGAAAGAAAAAATGAATTGATTGTCCCATGACACAGTAAAATCAATCATATCATAACATCAATCTGCCAAGTAAAATCCACTCTCTGGCTTACATTTTCAGGAAAGAAATTGATGGTATATTTAAGTAGGGTAGAAAAAGATTTGCTTATGGGGTCCTAAAGCCTTCCTTTAGAATCAAATTCTAACAATGAAGACCATCCAACCCAAGGAAGTTTCATTCTATATATAATAATTTGGTTTAGTGAAACAAAAAACAACAACAAAAATCCTTCCCCCAAATATGTGCTAAGGAACACATAGTTCTATGAGGTTTTCATGACATTCTCCAATCATTGCAATGTGGGGAAAGAGTTTTGTCTCTCCCATTTGTGTAAGAAAAATCCCAATTGACTTCTCATGGTGAACCCCAGCAGCAGCCCTAAAAACCCACTGTAAAAAATATATTTGTTAGATACATCTCTCATTCATATTAGAACACAAAATCGTCCTACTTTCTTTCTTTTGTTCTATGAACATTTTGGAACTAACACTATAGCAAAAATATGTTGTGGACTGACTCTGAAGAATTCCAAAGTATTTCACACCAAATTTGACAGTAGTAAGCAAAGGAACAGCCTTATGGCTTCACAAAACTTCATCTTTTATTTTTGAACTTTCTGGTTTTAGCATCAACAATAAAGTTGAAGATTGGCTTGTATTCTCAGTAGAGTGTATGGATGAAATTCCCAACTGGACATTCTATGGAGGATCTTGTCAGCCTTGGGACCCAAGAGTGTTCATTCTGCTGTTTCTAAGGAGAAAAGTGCACAACTGGGAGCGCATATTTAAATACAGAAAAATAATTTCAAGGCTTATGGTTTGCTGGACTGTCAACTGTCTATGGAAAGAGCTTCCTATGTGAAAAACTCAGGAACATGTATATAAAGTTTCAGTGTTCATGACAATAGCGCAATATTGTTACATTATAAGTTTTAGAGATAAGATTGAAAGTGTATGACTAAAACAATGCAAGAAACCTCTTTAGCACAGCTAGAGAAAAATGCAAACCAATGAGCTTTACATTCGAACTGGCTTAACAGCCCAAGAGGTTCCTTGGAAAGCCTGGAGGGTGACTTCATGCGGTGAGAGGTGACTGAGCAGTTACATTACAGGCAGATGAGCTAATTAGAGCTATTACAGGCAGTCAGATAGGGCTAGGCCCTCGAGGAAGCCTGCACAGAGGACCAAAATTCTTGTCACCTTGAAAGATTCACACACCTCTTGCCATGGGCCAGATCTCAAGACAGAAGGTAAAACAAATGCAACCACTCCCTTAAGTATAAATGTTATAGCAGCACAATTTGTAATAGCCAGATCTTGGACACAACCTAAGTGCCCATCAACTGATGAATGGATAAAAAAGTTGTGGCATTTTTATACAATTTACTACTCAGCTATAAATTATGATCACATTGAGATATTTATAAATAAATGGACACAACTTGAGACCACACTCATAAGCAAAATAAACCAGACTCACATGTGTAAATACCGTAGAGTCTCCCTAGTATGAGAGTTGGTAAGAGTATATAAGATTTTATGGTAATCATGAGTCCCCATCTCATAGCTTTGAAGCCTTTCAATGTTTTCATTCATCAGCTGGAATGGTTTTATTCTGTTTTGTTTGACTTTATTATGTCTGATGGTATGAACAGCTGTTTTGAAGAAAACAAAACAAAACATTATGACAGCTATTGCTGAATTAATATCATCTTGCTTAGAAGTCCTACCATACTTCTATTCTTCTACTACCATTGGTTGGTTCTATCATGTTGTGTCTTATTGGGATTTGAATATACGTGATAGTATAAACAAAATTTTTTATTGAAAATGAGATATTATAGTACCCATTGATCATTCTCTGTTATTCAGTTCATAATGCCCTGTAAGTCTTTCATTCTTTGAATGGTTTTATACTATTATGTTATGTTTGACATTATTGTATTTGAAACTATGCTCAACTATAGCAGAGAAAGAGATATTGTGATAGCTACTGCTACTGTCCAGTTGTCTATGTTGCCTATGCTGTTCTGTTCTGATCTGTGCTGTTCTGCCCTCTTTTGTTTTATTCTCTTTATTATTTTAAAGAAGTATAAATGTTAGGGATTAGGTATGAATCACCTTGAAAAGCCAGGAGCCACTGTCTCCACCCCCTATAGGAAGAGTCACTGATCCATAAAGAATGCTCATTTGATATGAAACTCACTTCCCAATTTGTCCCTGATTTGGTCAATTTTACCTGAACAATTAAACTTACTGATTGACCACAGTTCTCTCCCACCTTATGCCTGTCTGCCTTTTGAGTTCCCAGTTTTCCCCACCTTAGACCAACCCCACCTCATGTTTTACTCTATAGAAGCCCCTAGAAAAGACAGAATCTTTGGCAACCCACTTGGGACCTCTTCTGTTTCTCTCTCAGACAGAAGCTTTCTTTCTTTCAATAAATATTTCTGCTCTTAACCTCCATTGTTCCTAAAATTCATGCTTTGATGTAAGTACAGGAACTTGGGCTGGACATGTAGTCACGAATTTTATTCCCCTTTATCAGTTGGGTATTAGAACCCTTCCTCCATTCAGTCAGCCTGAATTATATTATACATTAAAAGCACACTGGGAAACTGAGGCAGGAGAATTGCCAAGTTCAAGGCCAGCCTGGAAACACTGCAACTAAGGAAAACCCTGTCTCACAATTGAAAATTTAAAAAGTTAGGGAAGTAGGGCTATAGCTCCGAGCAAACGTCCTGAGTTTAATCCCCAGGCCAGAGAGAGAGAGACAGAGACAGAGACAGAGACAAATAGAGAGACAGATAGAGAGACAGAAAGAGAAAATGAAAGGGAAGAGAAAGAAAAAAAGAAAGGAAAAGGAGAGGAAAAGATAGAAACAGCTTTTTTTGAAGAAGGAGGAAAGTTCTAGTGTTTCATTTGAAACTATAACTCCCCACTCCTCGGACATATGGTGGGACAGGTTCAACATCAGGAAAAAAGGAATGAACTGGACAGAGCTTGATCTCAGAAATCTCATTGATTTAAGTAGATAACACACAAAGTTCCTAAAAGATTCTTCTGTGTAGAAATCCACAATCTCATCTGAAATCGAGCTCTTATTTTCAGCTGTTAATAAAGTTGAGAAAGAATTTCAGGGTTCAAAGTAAAGACTCTCCACAAATAATAAGCCTCCAAGAGATGGCTTCATGAGGTCATGGGTTGAATGATAAAAATCACAATGATAATAAAACAAGGCAGCAAACACACACACACACACACACACACACACACACACTAATCCTGACAAAAGCCAAGCCAGGCAGATACCCTGATGACCACTTTCTGACTTGCTCATAGTCATCCTATTAGGAAGGAAGGCACAGTGTTGAAATTTGAACCCAAGGTGAACTTCAAAGAAGTACTATGATAAAACTTGAACCCAACTCCGGCAGATTTCTAAGCAATATTTGAAAAAGGCAGGGGGTCATGCCCACCTTAAAAAAATACATAAGGAGATATAAACAATCTGTTAGAACATGGGACAAACAGATTATCTCAACACTTCTCAAGGTTATCCTCTGTGCAGGAAATCTGTTACCATCTGAAATTTTAATTAAATCACATCCCTGAAACATGGTCTTTCTTTACTTAATCCTTCTTATGGCCAGAGTCAAGACAATGTAGTCAGCATTCAATTTCTCCATCTGTGTATGTAGCATCTAATTTTGTGAGTGTGACAAATGAACAAAAGACAGGCATTGCCCCCCGCCCCGTACTACCCAGTAATTTCATGACACTGACTTGGCTTGATTCTCTTGTCCACTAAGACAAGTTAGACTTTCTCGTTTACACCATAGCTTTATAAATGTCCTCAAGTACTAACCAAAAATTAAACTCCTTTATATGGGGAACAGAAAAGGAACTAATATTAAATGAGTATCTTCTATAATCCAGATATGTAAGGTGGTTTTTATAAATGATCTCCTTTTGTCCTTACGGGGAGGCTACTGAGTGTTCTGATCTCTCTACTCCATCTAGAGACGAACCCAGTGATTTTCCTATTCTAGTAAACAGAATCAGGTGCCACTGAGTGTTTCTATTTGATCAGGCCAGGCAACTTTTCCTGAGATCAACTCAGTGTCCCTAATCTAAGATAAGCCATCTCAGGTCATATGCCTGGATTTCCCTGTCAATTCAATCTAACACTTAGGAGTAAGTGTTAAAGGATGTTTATGAAAATGTATCATTACTTCTCTTCTAAGTGAATTCAAAACAAAGCATGAATTAAGCCTGGTCAAAGAGTGGCCAGCACTTTATACGTGCTCATTCATAAAGAGCTTACTCTTCAGTATTAAGACACCTGAGCAAAATTTGCATCTGTGTTTCTCGTAGATACAGTTTCTGAGTGACTGGCCAGCCTTAAATAGTACCTCCATCTTGTCGGTACAGAAGTCTGCAAATGGCAGCTGTGTCTGTGGGGTTGCTGGGTTGCTTATCCAAACCACATCCCCAATATCTGAGAGGGGAAAACTAAAAGGTTTTGTGTTCGTTAAAGTGGTTCAGACAGGAAAGACCTCCTTGAATGTTATAAACTTGAATAGGAAAAATATTCATTCTCCTTCCCCACCCCCACCTCATTCCCAGCATCTTTGTTTGAACTGAGTCTCAAAAAACATGTAAATCTTGGCCCAGACTAAGCAAATCACCTTAAAAAGGAAGGTTAGAGAACTGTTTATTATTTGAAATGTCTCTCTGCAGACCTTATTTTTGATAAATTGGCTTCAGCTTCATTACTTCATGATATATGTCCCTTGACATTTAATTATACTTACTCCAAACACATTAAGCGAATCAGTCTGAACAGCTTCTTATTAATATGCAAATTTCTCCTTTGAAAACCCATGAATCTGTGAAAAATCTCTTTAGGCTTCCATTAAACCCACTCAGGAAGTTGTATACCTCACACAGACACTTGCTTCATTCACTGACTCAATGATTCAGCATTTACTAATTGTCTGAGTTAACTGTACTGGCCACATCAAGAGGAGGAGGTAGGAAAGAGAGCAGGGATGGGGAACCAAATGGGATTCAGAAGCTGAACACTTAAAAGATGAATGATCAGAAGACCAGGCTTGAATTAACGGCTGGTAATTAGTGTTGAGAATCAAGCCTCTTTAAAGCAGAGTCAGCCAGATGAGTTGAAGCCATCCACTTTAGGTAGAAAAGCCAGGGATATAGATTACTAGTCATTTTGCTGGCAATTGCTATTAAGGGTAAGGAAGGCGCCACTAACCTCCAACATAGGAACCCTTGCACACACAGAGACCTCTCGCGGCCTCCCAAGTGCTGGCTGTAGACTTGTTCACTTACAGTTGCATTTGCAAACTGATTGTTGCCACATAACACAAAGAATCACAGAGTCATCCTGGTTAGTAAAGGTACGCTGGGAAGTTCAGGGCCTGACCAAGGGGATGTTAAGGGTTCATACTGGGAAAGAACAATCCTAAAACTGACAGGAGCATAAGCGAGTTCTAAACAGGAAGTCAGGTCCAGAAATCAGAACATAAGGTCCAGCCCTTCAGGAACAAGCTAAGACCTGGTAAAGGGATCCCAACAACAGAGGCATAACTAAGTTTTCCAAAAGAATCCAAAGACTGAAGAGTTTCTGACTGGAAGTGAAACAAAGAAGAGATCAACATAGAACAGGAATTTGCATTTGGGAGTTTGCAAAAGAGTGATATGGGTCTTTCATAGCTGTTGATTAAACAGCAATATGGGGAAGGCAACCATTGTCTACAGTCCTATCAGGTGAAAGTTTGAAATAGAATCATCTAAAGGTAACATATAGAAGCCAGGATCTTGTGTTCTGGTCCGTGTGTGCGTGTGTGTGTGTGCGTGTGTGTGTGTGTGTGCGCGCGTGTGTGTGTGTAATCATCTCTGTTGAGTATTCCCAAGCAATATAAACTATTTTATTTCCTCCATTTTTATCATTAGTGAAAGCATACATATGTAATAAATATATATATATAAATATATCATACATAAAACATTATATGTACTTTATATTATAGCATTATACATGTAAACATACATTCAGAGCCGAAAAGAATCCATCTAGTAAATATATCTAACTTCTTTACTGATTATTAAATTATATCATAGCCTCCAAAAGTTAGTCTCACCATCTTATCCATAGGAAAAAAAACAATAGTGTTTACTATGTACTTTTCATAAGGATTAATTTGAATCAAATAGATTGGAGACTCTATAAACTGTAAAGAATTCCACAGTAATAAGATGATTATATATAGTAATGTCTATACAAGTTAGACTTTCTCATTTACACAGTAACTTTATAAATGGCCTCAAGTACTAAATAAAAATTAAACTCCTTTATAAGGACAATAGAAAAGGAACTAATATTTAATGAGTATCTGCTATAATCCAGATATGCCTTAGGGTGATTTTTGTAAATGATCTCCCTTTATCCTTGCAGCAAACCTAAAAGAACGGGAGAAAATAATTATTGTCTTAAGTCCTGCCTTGAAGAAAAAAGGCTACAACACAGACAGTGGTTTAGAATTCTCGGATCTTTGAAGTGAAGACAAGAAAAAAAAAATACACAAAAACTTCTTATAAACCGAAAAATTACTTTCATGGCAATATGTATGTACTGTTTCTGCCATTTAACATGGCTAATGTCTCCCAAACAGTTTAAAGCAGAATGATAAAATAAAACAGAATCCTATAAGAGCCATGGTTCAGTATTCCATAGTTGAAGATTGGCGTGACTTTATAGTACCTAACTAGTTAGAACAGACTCTATTTGTTGGAAGTCCACTCTGTTCAAAACCCCAAGGCACCTGAAGCATGGTAGAATGTATCTTTTCCTCAATAAATGCTTTTATAACTCATTTTGAGTGCGTGTTCCATATTTTCTATGTTCTATTTCTCTCAGCAACACTCTATGGCAGATGTTAACCCTGTTTATAGAAAGAAAGACCTAAATTAGAACAATTTCCAAGTGCCACAGCCAGGATCCAACTGTGCTTTGTGGAGTCCACACCACCACATCCATCTTTGTGCTCTTCTATCTACGCAGTCAAGAAGAACGTGTGCTGGCCTTCAAAACAAGCCTCATACCTGTGATTGTTTCTGTGTCTAATGAATTGGGGAGTAAAATGTACTAAAATAGATAGTTTTCTCAAGGGCACTCAAATTGCTTTTTTTAACTTGCTTCAAGATACCTACCTATAGAAATGCTCTTGGACAAGCTTTTCTGCAATTTACAATCCTTAATGTGTTCAGCCTTTTCTATTTTGTTGCTTTAAATAATAAGGCAGGAATTTTAAGTGAGCAACAAAAGAACATTATACCCTATGACCCTGTACTGCAAAAGATACCATTTTGTGATTGGTTTTGTTTTTATTTGGTTGTTGTTATGCTGTTTTAGCAATTGTAGACCCTATACAGAGCTTTAGGCAAGTGTTTCCATGAAAGTAACATCTCCGTATCCTAGTACGATTGTAAAGTCACACCAATCTTTAGCTATGGAATCCTAAATCAATCCTCCCATAGGATGAGGTTCCTCAGAGTTTTTGGCTGCATTTTGTCACTTATTCAGGTCACAGTTTTGTTGATTAATTGACACTGAAACCACAGCTAGCAGCACGGTAACACATGCTTGCAGGACGCTTAGCTAACACACATTTTCCCCATCAGATGCAGTGACTAATTTATAATGTACAGAAAAGACCTGATTCCCTATTGTAGCTAATGGCAAATATATTCTTTCTTTTTAATATAACTTTCCTTTTGCTCCATGAAAGAACAGCCAGGAGATTTCTGTTCCCCACCTGCTGATACCAAAAGGGGGACATGGTTCTCTTCACACAGATTCATGGTTCTAAACATAGGAATGGAAGAACTTTGGAATTAAGGTCCAGTCCCACAATACAAAGAAAGTTCAGCTTTACCAAGAGCATTGCTAACTGGCCCCACTAATACTTCATACCTCTAGATCAAAAGGAGCTGATCACTTGCACTTGGCTTATTTACACACACACACACACACACACACACACACACACACACACACACTTTCTTACTTACAATCAATAAATGAAGAAAAGTTTTAGGACATTGCACTGCATCCTGCAAATTATTACCCTGGTCTGGATGGAGCTCACTGAGGGTAGATTACATAGATTTTCCGTCCAATGCTTCTTTCACCTATACTAACTGACCTGACCCTACGTCTGTAAGGGACAGGACCTCCTTTGGAACTTTGATAGCTCGTGTACACAGACTTCTGTGCAGGGTCTGTCTTGCACCTCCAGATTCATCTATCTGCCCAGGCAGGCTGAGAGCCAATCCCTCACACACTACCAGAGTCAAACACGCTGGAATTATAGTGTCAGCTTCATGATGTACAGATTAAGTTTACCTTTCCTCATGGAACGAGCTAAAGTGTAGACAGGATTAACCCTTTCCTGAATAAACAGAGTGACTTTCACTCATTCTTGGTGCATCATGTGGCATAGTTTATGCACGTGTATTTGTACAAAACAGAAAAATGAAGTGATCTTCTATCATCTAGGAACAACAGTCTGACTTCGCACTTGGCAGGCTGCCCTGCAATCTTTCCCTCCATACCTCCTCCATCTTTTTTCTAGCTCTCCCAGGCATTCTTCTCCCGCCTGTCCCCATGGCTTTGCACAAGGTGAATAAATCAACATGAAGCTCTTATTATCTTATTTTCTCTCTGCTGCCTCCTACTCTGTCCTCCCAATCTTGAATGGTTTGAGAGAAATTAATGCTCCTGTCTCTAGCAAATGCATTGCTACCATAATTCAGTTTTAAAACAAGGATAGCAACAGTGGCTAAACCTTGGGGAGACAGTTCATTTTTCACATGAGTAATTGAATCTTTCCATTCAATTTTCTTTCAAGTATTAAAGACAACTGATGTCTCTGTGAGAACTCTTACAAAACTTCTACCAGAGACACTTGACAAGATTTGTTAGCCCAAGGGAGGGCGGGAGATGGTAGTGGCAAAGCCTTTTCCTCTAGTTCATAGGTAGAAGGTTATTTCAGAGCACCAGAAGTAATAAAAATTCTTTATTTCATCAGCTTCTGCTCTATACTATTGATATTTGTGTAAAGTTAGAATACGGGCTTAGGTAACAATGTCACTGAATTTAACTTAGTTTTCAACTCATATAATAAATAATCTTCAGAAGAATGTTTTGCCTTGCCAAGGTTTTAGAAGGTGATTTCTGTCAAGAAATACCTATTTAGGCTATTAGGGATGCATTTGTGTATTCAACTGATCTATGACTTCAATAGTGGTTTTCAGACCATCAGAGGTAGAACTTAGTACCCCACAGCCACTGTTTCATTCAGCAACTGTGTTTCAGGGAATGAAACACAGTTCACGATGGGACTAGATGGTAAAATACTGTTTGCATGATCGACAGCAGTCCTATGAGTCACATAGGGCAATATAAAATATAAAATCATATAAAATAATGACCCAATTTTTAATTTTTCTAAACAGATTTATTTTACAGTGGACAGAAATGGCTTTTTTGCTGACTCTAAGGAAATATAAAATATAAAATCATATAAAATAATGACTCAATTTTTAATTTTCCTAAACAGATTTATTTTACAGTGGACAGCAATGGCTTCATTGCTGACTGTAAGCCACCCACATTTTCCACAGAAGTGCACCCGACATTTTGCAAGTCTTTGAAATTGTAGCTCGCCATTTGTCATGGTAATTTATTTGTTTACTTTGTTTAGCTTATGATTGTTTCATCTCCCATTTCTGAGTCTTACCACTGCGCCTTTCTCCCTGTGGTTTTGAATCCTTTAGAAAGCAATTATGTGCCCTCTACCACTGTCTTCTCTTATAATGGGACTTGAAAACAAAACACTAGCGGAATATTATGAAACATGAAATTAATGAAACTACGATATGCATTCGTGACCACTCCTACAAAATCAAGAACTGAATCAAGAGAGGTAAGCCGGTTCCTGCAGATTTATCACTCATTTGGAAAGGGTAACTGTATTTAAAGTCTATCCCTGAGGAAGCCTCTGGGTTTTTTTTCTTTTTTTCTTTTCTTAATCAAGTTTCTGGGTAATACCAGGGGATTTCAAGCAGAAGAGGCTATTTGGAAGAAGGAAAAGGGTCAGAGAAGAGTCTGCCAAACAGAACCCATTAGAACTCTTCTAGTTAACGCTCTGTGTATAGCAAAGCCCTCCAAAACTAATGCTTCAAAAAGTACAAAGCATTTACTTATTCATGACTCAGAAAAGTAGAAAGGACTCAGCTAAGTGTCCTGATTCCTGGGATGTGAGCTGGAGTCAGTCACTCACGTAACTATTTGGCTGAGAGCTCAGCTTTAGGCTGGGCTGACCGGGGTGGCTTCACTCCTACACCTAGGCCCTCAGCTGTAGTAAGTGGGGATCTGGGGACTGGGGGAGCTTACTGCTTCAGCAATGTTGTGCGACTCCTTCCACAGGGTCTCAGGACTCCCAAGGGAGCCAAAGCTGAAGCTGTCAGGCTTCTAAAGGGCTAAATCGGGAAAAGTCACAATATCAGTGCTGCCACAACCTACTGGTCAACACAAGTCCCAGGCTACCTCGGATGCAAGGGAAGGGGGAATAATTAGGTCCTGTGTCGTAATGGGAGAAGTGGAGAGCACAGATACGGACTGGAGAAATTGTTGATAAATCTTTTCTAGGGAGGGGGGAATCAGCCAAAACAACCCTCAATATTTTTCTATCTCGAATTCTAGCATGGATGAGAGGACTAAAGCTCGGTTTGACAAGCTAGGAGTTGTCCTCCATAATTTAACTCCACAAGTGAGAGTTATTGAAAGGAACATCTTTTTCTTGTAGGCATCACTACATATTTGTTATTATATCCTCATTTTAAATTGATCTGAGTTTCAAGTGTATGCTACCATGACGAATCATCTGCAGATAAAACAGTTAACTTGTATAGGAACCCATCACATATAATTTCTCAATAGAGCGAATCTGTCAAACTCAAAAAAGACAAAATTCTCCCTTGTTTATGCTGCCTTACTTAATTCAACAGATCCTTTGCTTCTGATTCCACAGAAAAAGAAACACGTTAGACAAATTTCTATAGACAAAATAGTATGTGATTTTTTTTCTTCAAGCTTCTAAGCTTCTGAAGGATTTTCAGGGATAATTTTTATCTTGCATGATTTTTACCTTCTGCTTCGATTCTGTCTGCTTGCTCATTTGGGGCAGTTTCAGTTGGGTTTTGGTTTTTTGACACAAGGTTTCACTATGCAGTTCAGGCTGACCTTGAACTCACTGTATAGCCGAGGCTGGCCTGGAACTCACAGCAATCCTCCTGCCTCAGCCTCCCTAGGGCTGGGATTACAGGTGTGCACCACACCTGGATGTCTGATCATATTTTATTGTTTTATCAGTTAATGAATTATTATCACTGTGGCACCGTGGATCAAATCCAGGATACTCTGTCACTTTACCCCAGAGCTGCTGCTTTATCCTCTTTTGAGACAAGGTCTTACTATGGTTTGGGCGGGGCTTGAATTTGTAACCCTCCTGCCTTAGCCTCACAAAGTGCTGGGCTTAAAGTCATGTGCCACTGTGCCTGACTATCCTAATTTCAAAAGTTACTCACCAAAAGTATAAGATGGGATTGCACTCTGTAATGTTCCAAACTTACCAATGTAATGTTACAGAGTGTCCTCATCAGTTTGTCTTTTCTTTTGAATAGTTTCTTCCTAATTCACAATAACTTTTGTACATTTACATCCTATTTACTAGTTCATTTTTCACACTAATGAGACAATATGATATTTATACATCTTGGTCTGATTAATTTCATTTATGAGAATGGTCTCAAGGTGCATCCATTTACCTGTAAAAGTCTCAAGTTATCTTTCTTTATGGTTGAGTAGTGCTCCATTATATTTAAAAAAAAACCTATGATGGGGAAAAGGGAAAAGAAGAAAGGGAAAAGGAAAAAATACACGTATACACAAGATATTAAGATACTTATACAGCTAGCTTATTTTAGTTCCTTGAAAAGAATGTTTTGTGCTAATATTGTCAAGACAAGATATCATGCCTATATCTTGTACTCTAAACAACTATGAAGATAAGACATACTGTATTAACTGTTGCTATGATCCAACTAAGCTGTTTTGAAAGTTGATTTCATGGTTATGATTATTTTTCTTCTTTTTTTCCTCTTTTCTTTGAGATATATATAATATATATATATAATATATATAAATATATATAATATATATATGATAGGTAACATAATTGTACTATTAATTCTAATAGTTTGTGGGAAGGAGCAGGAAAAGTTAGTACTTACATTGTGTGATTAATTTTGCATACCTGTATCTGGTAATCTGAGCAACTATTTTGAAAATAACAATATGCAATATAATAACTATTGTTAATTCCCTACCATCTTGTTTTGAAATCCTACGTTGCTTTGGTAATTGTCATTTCTTATTTTCTTCAAAATAGAATACACTAAAATAACTAACTAACTAACTAAATAAATAAATAAATAAATAAACAAATAAAATAGAGTGTGCTCTGCTTCTCAGTTTGGGCTTACTTAGTAAATAAGCCTAAATTCTCTCCAAAACCTATCTTTTAGGCTTGCAGGTCCAACCTGATAGATATATTCTTTAATGTAACTAAAAGTTAGATTATATTCTAACAAAATTAGTTTATATTCTAACAAAAAGTATTTCCTTGGAATCAATTTAGGTATGGATGAAACATTTTTTTATATAAGAAAAAAATGAAGCATTTCTTTTTCATTTTTTAATTGACCTCTGATTACCAGGCTTTTATATCTAATCATAAGATCTTCAGGCAACATTCTATAATGTTCTATCGTTAAAATTGTCACTCATTAATGACTTGACACAGAGGCAGGTAATTTTTCCTTTTCAGAGTTCCTATTAAAGGGTTTAGGGTAGGCACATTATCATCATCAATGTTTAATCTTGCAAAATATTTAATAGGTCATAAAGAACTTTTTAATTTCAATTTCTAAGATCCATGTTCAACATGACATAGGGTGATGGATTAAAAATGCATGCCGTACTAATAAAATACACTTTATTCAACCATTTGCTTTAAACAAAGAGTTTTACATGCTCTTTCTGGAAAGAAAACTCTGCATCCTTTTGTCTGATTTATTCTGGAAGACACATATCTTATTTACCACCAGTTTCTCTGAGATTTTAAAGGGCATTTATTCCAGTTTTACATCCTGTGCTACAGAATAGAAAAATAGTTTTCAAAACATCATGAGCGCTGTGACTTCTTATTTACCACCATCTTTCATTCAAACATTTCTGTAGTCATTGATTGAAATTCACTGTAGAAGATCAGACTCCTAGAGGGGAAAAACATTCAATATATCTTCTTGGGAGAGCTGGCATTCATTCTCCTTAAGGGGTACTCCAGTGATTGAAATGAAAAGACAGGGGGTCACAATGACCCCTGCATTCTTATTTAAACAGACCAACCGCCTTTTTATCAGTTTTGCTCATTTCCACTTCAGTATAAAATTTAATTTGAACTAAGAGTTCTAAGGTCAGTAAATGTTTGAAAACTACTGCTTAAGGGACCACATATGGATTTTAAAATCCTACTAAATCTGTTTATAGGTTGTGATATAAATCTACCTACTGATGCTGCAAAGGAATTTTTAAAACTGAAAGTTATGATATAAGCTAATCAGACTGACCCTGTTTATCCCCAAAGGCCTCCTTGAAGGTCCTAACCTGTGGTTTGAATGAGTTTTGAATAGATGCCAAAGGTTTCCTCTCTTCTGGGCTAAAGAATCTAAGAAAGGAAGCCAAAGTAGGGGAAATTCTTAGCAACAAAGTTTCAAAGAATTCTCAGATGTTAATTCTGACCCAAGTGCCGGGTGATTCAGTGGCAGGTGATGCTGAGTAATCTTACTTTGGATTTCTTAATTCATGTTATAATAATGGATTTTGCCACAGCTCCAAAGGTTAGGAATTAAAGACCCCATTTTCACCTCTTTTTATTAAATTATTCTAACCTCATCCTGGGTAATTCATCACTGTCTCTCTTGTTCTTGGTATTCACGCTGGAAATGCGAGGGCTAGTTTATATAATCACCATCTCCACCTTGCAACCGCATTCTAAGTGAACAAGTCCCGAGTCCAGTTTCTCTGAGATTTTAAAAGGCATTTATTCCAGTTTTACATCCTGTGCTACAGAATAGTCAATTCAAGAGACTTGTCGCCCTGAAGAACTCTCTTTAATTGGATCATATTCCTGGCCTGTGTCTTTGCAGCTTTCAGTGTTGTTTGTGGTTATGTCTTTAAACATCGTGGCCAAAGAATCATCTGCTGACTGTTGGCATGGACTTTATTTTAAGGACACACATCTCAACCATCCACTGAAACAAAGGAAATGGAGTCAGAATCCACATGCATACCCTCCACTTCTCGTACCTGGGAATGGTACTGACTTTGTCCAGTTTCTGTACAGTTAATAAAGTGTGCTGAAAGAACGAAGACCTTAACTTGGTGGGTACCTGTCCCAGACAAAATTGTGTCCTCCCCAATGTGGTATGTTTAAGCCCTATCTCCCTCACTATCAGCCCAATGTGACTGTATTCGATATAAGGTCTTAAAAGAGATGATCAAATTAAGTCATAAGATTAAGATACTAACTTAGTGAAAAATGAAGCCCTATACCAGATATAGGGAGAGACGCGATGCCTACATGCTCAGAGTAAGGGCCACGAGGTCACACAGCAAAGATGATCATCTGCAAACCAAGGACAGAGCAGGCAAGAAAGATCAACCTGCTGGCACCCTGATCATGGGCTCTCTGCCTTCAAAATTGTAACAAAATGAAATTCCTGTTGCTCAAATCACTGAGTTTACACCATTTGATTATGGAAATACACTCTTATTTTTAGGTCACAGTTCCCCACACCCTTGGAATCTCTAAAGTGATGTGTCATTTTGTATACTCCTGAGACGGCTGTTGGCTGGAGCCCCTAGACGGCCTCAGGATGTGGGAGCTGTTTGCCAGAGGAACGAATCATATGATCTCAGGGTCAACTCTTTCATCCACTCACTCCAAAACATGCATACCTTACCAGGGAGGGGAGAGGAGCTGAGAGATGAGCTGTGTAGCAATAGCTAATAATGTAATCAGCCACACCTGCATAATGAAACCTCTATAACAAGCAAAGCAACGAGGTTCAAACATCAGGGGTGCCTGGAGCATGGCACACCTAGCGTGGACAGAGGCACTGCATGCCCTTCCACACTTTTCCCTGTACATCTCTTCCATCTGGCCATTCTTCTAGATCTTTTGTAACATCCACTAGAACAGAGTTGAAGAGAAATAAAGTGCTTCAGAGTTCCATGAGCAAAATTAATTGAACCCATCAATGAGGCAGTGGGCAACCTCTCTTCATAGCCCTTGGGTCAGAAGTGTATGTGACAACCTATACACTACCGAAGCCTGGCATCTGAGGTGATGGGGAAAGGGCTGACTCGTGAGGTACTGCATAGTTAATTTCTGGGGTCCAATGCTATCTCCAGGTAGGCGTTGTCAAAAATGAGGTGAATAAGGAAACATGCAGCTGGAGTTTGCTGGAGAATTTAGTGTCCAAAGCGTTGAGTATAGTGTGAGACAACAGAGAAACAGCTAGCGTGTTTCCTCCTAACAGAGTTGGTGTGTTTCCTTCTAACAGAGTCCCAGAAGACTACAGCATTAGTGTAACTAGTCTGCAAAATGGAACTGTAAAACTTAGAGTTTTTTTCTTATCTCCTACAGTTATTGATTTGGGTCTGGGAGTCAAACTCAGGACCTTGTACTTTCCAGGCAGGCACTGTGCCACTGAACTATATCTCCAGCCTAGATTTCTTTCCTGTTAAGGCTAGTGGTTCCTCAATCCTCTGCAGACCCAGAGTATGAACTTTCACCTTCACCTCTCCTCAGCCCAGATGGACCAATAGAATATGCAGAAAATGCACCACAAGCTCAAAGTTCAGCTTCACTCCCACAAAGAAGAGAGGTGAGAACTAGGTGCAGGAAGAGATGAAGCAAGACTGAACCTGCTTCTTATCCCACTGTGTTCCTTCCCACACTGTTCCTTACTGTAAAAGATTCCAACACACCTGTGTAATTTGGATGATGAGGCCCTCTGCACCTTTTCAGATCTAGCTTTGGATAAATCCTTGTTTTCCAGCAGCCAACAAATGAACCTGGGCGTATGGACTTAATTGCCTAACAATATCATCACATAGCTTAGATACTTGAAATTAGTCTGAAGTTTCCAGGAGATATTATGGATGTCTTTAAATACCTGAAAATAAGGGATGTTACATGAAAAGTTGTATTTCTTTCATGTATACCTAGAAGGAAATGTAGAACAGGTTGGAAATTATAAACACAGTTATCTTGGTCCAATTATAAGACTCTCTACTGGAGCTTTCCAAAGAAGAATGATACATGAAAGAAAGATCCGCTCACATACAAATCATTTGTCAGGATTTTGAGACATCGAGTGAAACTTGAGGCTACTGTGCCTCTATGAAGATTTTAAGGTAGTAAAAGTAAGAATAAGAACACATTTTACAGAGAGTTACTATTAACCAGGTCTTGATCTTTGACAAATCACATAAAATCTCTGAATCCCAGTTTTCAAAATCCTTCTTTAAAGCATCATTAATTATTGTGAAAGTCAAAAAATAATGCATTAACTAAGTATTCTATGAAGAAGAAGCATCACCATCACTGTTATCGCCACTGTCACCCTTACTGTCATCATCTCTGCATTGTCATTGCCTCTATTGTCATCATCACCACCATCTGAATTACCATCACTATTGTCATGATCACGCTCTGTTGTTTGGCATCACATGGAAACATCCCAAGGATTAAAGTATCTACAGTTTCACCTGTAAGAGAATTTCTACTCATGCAGGGAAAACATGTAAGTAGTATTTCTTTTTAGTTTGAGTTTGATTTTAAAATATCAATATAAATTTGTGCAATTGAAAAGGAAATCACATGGAATCATTAAAAAAGCCAGACTCTGTAAGTTTACATTACAAAAGAGCAACACAATGCCTCAAAGAAGTTGGACAGACGATCCTCTTTTTCAAAATGGGTCAGATAATACCAGAACAAGGCAAAATCACAAGTCATCCCTTCCCTCTGAGGGTCCGGAAGCCCTTTCTAGCTGAGACGAAGCTGCCATTTCTGTGTTTTTCTTTGAAGAAAGGGCTCTTGGCCAGAGAGCGATCCTCCCATTTCTTTCATTCTTCACTCTTTGGGCCTGTGAGCTCCAGTGCAGCCCAGCCTTTATGAGCTCAGTATGGCTCCCGTTACTGTGGAGAAGTACTGTCAGGAGGCCGTGACTCAGGTGAGCAATAAGGAGCAGATGGTGCCTTCAAAAAGGCACAGGCTCTCACACACACTGCTCCTTGGAATATAAGTGATTATTATAAATGAGATGGGTGATAGGCTGAGCAAAGATCCAGGTTGTGCAGGGGCATCTACAAAGCAGCATCTTCTGGAGAGAAATGAAGACAGCCTTGCCCACCACAAATGCATCCTGAGTGGTTATTGTTTTTAAACATGGTGCTCACTGGACGCGTGATTGTCCTAACCTGATTAATGAAATGATGATGCTAACGCAGGCTGTTCAGCTTGCTGTATCCTGCAGCTGACCCAAGTGGAGCAATTCCCCCAAGAACATCAATTCTCAGGGCCCTTGTCAGATAATTGTATATGAAAAGACGAATGCATGTGGCCATCTCGGGTGAAGGAGGCTGATGTATGTGTTGTTAATGATTGAAATAATCAGTGTGGTAATAACTGGCGTGTGTGTTTGTCAAGTGGCAGGCAGGGGAGCATTAGCATTCCTCAGGCACCGTGCCTTTATCTCCAGGCTGGTGTCTGACAACTACAGAAGATCGCCCATGAATAAATACTGAGAGCTTTGCCCAGACATAATTAAACTGCCAATGCAGACATACCTAAATAAAAGTGATATCTTAATGACACCAGATAGTGTTCAAGTAATGAAAGCTGTGTGAGAGGGGTGTGTGTGCACAATGAATGGAGATATCAACGGTCACTCTATAAAGGACCATTTGCCCAAACAACTTGCTGCAGAATTTGCTTATCATCATGGTAGAGCTTTTTCTGTTCCACTGACTTTCCATCTTCATCTAGGAGGCCTTCTCTTCCCTTTCCTTGGCTATATTTGGGAGATAAGTATCTCTTTGTAAGGAAGAGGTTCTTCCTACCTTTTGTCATATTCCACACGGCTCCCAGTGTTGTAGCAATGTGATCTCTGAAACAAGCCAACTGGCCTTGGGACATGAATAATTGTGAGCCCTGGAGCAGAGATCACATCACCTCTTCCAGTGATGCCATGGAAGAAAACTGGGTTGCTCATACCTGCACCACCACAGCACTCAGCACAGCACTCAAACACTAGCTGCTGAATCTTCATCTCTAGCCTCTTGCTAGCTTTAGCTGTTGCCTGAATATGAAGCTATATATGTGCATGTCTTTGACTCGTTTCCATCAATCTTGCTTTTCCAATTTCATAAAATTACTCGGTAGACCCTCTCCTTACCACTTCAGTGTGGGTACATTCCTCTTGGCTAGTCCTTCATTCTGTATCGTTTCCCAGAATAAATGGATTTATTTCTCAAACTTCATTACTACCATCTCAGCCTCACTTTTCTCTATTTCCCTGATCCTGCAGTGGATTTTTCTCCACAGATCTCTCTAAGTAGATGATTCCCTCTATCTTGGCTACTTTTCTTGTTGCTGAGACAAAACACCTGAACCCAAAGTTAAAGGAGAACCAGCTTATTCAGCTCACAGTTTGTAGAGATTTTAGCCCATTATTGGCTGCCGCCAAGGCCGGGCGGCACATGGCAAAGGGAAATCACAGAGGAGAAATAGTGCATGGCAGGCAGAAGGCAGAAGACAGCAAGCAGCAAGTGAGAAATGACTTTACGCTGTCCCTTAGTCCTATCCAGGCCACCCAGCCTCAGGGTGGGGAGCTTTCAGGCCCGGGTAGGGCAGTTTTAATCCTAGCATGACACCATGAATCAATCCCGGCACCACACCCTTGATCTCAGCATTTTGCACCCTAGATCTCGCCACCTCCAAGAAACTTCACCTATGACCACAGGAGGGTCTGGGGGGGATACCTGGATACAAGTCGTAACACACTTTTTTCACCCCCTCTTTGATCTCCTCTTATTTCCTGAAATCTGATGATTTGTAAGCTTAATTTACTCACATGGAAACAGAAGATGTTTGGCAAAGTCATCGGTTCTCAAGTTGTGTTTTCTCTTGGATAACAACCTTTCCTATTACAGTGCCAAGAAGTGGTTATTCAAAAATATTTGTTGTATGTGTGAAAATGTTTGGACCATGAAAAAATAAATCCTGTAGACAACTTCTTGAAGAGGAGTTGGATGTGATTCATCTTTACTCTGGGACTCTTTATATACTTTAATATGCTAATAGGCAGTATGAAACTCCAAGATTCTATGGTATGTGCCACTGAGCAGACTTACTTAGCCACAGAATTCATGTTTTGAAGGTTACCTAGGAATTTCACACAGAACATGCATTAGACTTAATGATTAGTAAATTTCCTTCTGGTTATTAAATTCCGTGACTGTGTGTCTTATACGGAGACCCTCACTCCCATGTATCTCAGGGGAAGAAAAAGTGTCCTCAACTTGCTCTCTTCCCCTAGCATCTAATAGAGTACTAGGCCTTGTCTTTTGAAGTCCTATTATCTTTTAAAAAAAATAAATATTTGGTAATTTCTGGCTATCAGAAACGCTGAGGCATGATTAGAGTGTTGGAGCTTTCAGCTCTAACTTCCAACCTGTGGAGAGAGGAGAGGAGCTGGAGGCTGACTTAAACACCAAAGGCCAATAATTTACTAAATCACGTCTGCATAATGAAACTACCATTGACAACAAAACAAGAATCCCTACACTAGGGTTCGTAGAGCTTTCTCAGGATATGGTGAACATACTGAGGCACTGGCAGTAGTATGCACCCTTCTTTCCCCTACCTTGTTTTGAGCATCTGTTTCATTTGGCTGCTCCTAAAGCATAGCCTTTAATAAAATTGTATTGATAAGTAAAGATTTTTCCTGAGTTCTGAGCTGTTCTAGCATATTACTAGCCTTAAGAAAGGAATCACAGAACCCTCAGTAAGAAATAGAGGAGGCCTGGGACTTACAGTTCGTATCTGGAGTGGGAACATTCTTGTTGGACTGAGCCCTCAATCCCTGGGGTCTAATACTAGCCTCAGAGAGAAAATACCAGAATTGGATTAAGTTGTAGGACACTTAGTTGGTGCTGAGAAAGTTGGAGAATTGGTTATTGCAAGAAAAAAAAATGACACGCGTTGGTGTCACATGATTGGTAAACACATCACTGAAGTTATGCTTCACGGAAACCACTTTTATTGTCCTTAGTGACTTTATAGGTATACGGGGTTTTTATAATGTTAATACCTTTTGCATTGTTATAGTTTGAGTAGCTGTAACAGAATACCAGATTGGATGATACAGACTAAACATTTATTTCTCACAGTTCTGGAGCGTAGCAGACCCAACATCAAGGTATGGCCAAATTCACTGCCTTTTTGTGGTTTGCAGATGGGCCATCTGGTTGAGGTTCCCTCATAGAAGGGGACAGAGAAAACTCTGGGCGCATCCTTTTGTTATGAGGGCATTAATCTCTCATAAGAGCTCTAGGCATCTGTCTTCCCTTTAGCCTAATTACCTCCCACAGGCCCCACCTCTAAACAGGATTGCACTGGAGACCAGCGATTCAAACTTAAGAATTGGGGGAGCAAACATTTAGTCAGCAGTGTATATCTGTTGAACTTCTTAATACTCTGGATAATACTGAAAGTAACAAATAAATTTGACTGTCTTATTTCTAGGCTCCATTGATGGTCTCCACTCTACTTTACATAATTGAATTATTAACAGTTACTCACAGGACCCTTTCTTCATTTCTTATTGACAACCTCAAAATTTCCCTTTCCTTTAGATCCATAATTTTCCATCATTCCCACAGGATATTACTTGATGGCCAATGAAAAGAGATTACATGTTCAAACATACATAGCGTAATCAAAATATATAGTGAATGTTTCATTTTTAAAAATTATTGCAGTGAAGACACAATGCCATGAATCCCCTCAAAATATTATCTTTCACTGGTAACACATGTCTGTCTGAGGTATGATCAGAAACAGGAAGGCTGTGGAAAGTTTGTGAACAGATGATGGTCTTCATCCATTCATTCACTAGATCTGGCACCATGTAATTTCCGGCTCTTTACCAAAGTCAAAATGAGCACAGAAAGTCACGAAATACTTTTAAAATCCAAATAAATACAGAAAAAGTCCATCATGAGCAAACTACCAGTATGTTAGATACACACAAGATCAGCAGTTATTCGCCACTGAAGCCATATCCAAACTGGCAGAGGTTTGTGTCACGCACATAGCAATAGATTAACTCTCCTGCCATTGAGCTGTGCTCTGCTCTGCTGGAAAGACCTACTTAATGACTCTAAACTGCTCAGCCAGAGCCCTTTATTTCCAGGGTGCAAACTATTTTCCCTCTAAAAATAACTTCATTCTATCAGAAAAAAGTACTAGTTTAAAAACTGTTCTATTGAATAAATTATCTTAGAACCTAGTGAAGTCCTCACTGCATTGTCAAGTGGCAGACAGCATCATAGAGTGAAACAGAACAAGTGTGCTAGACAGCTACAGTGCTCAGGCCTCTTTTCCTCTTATAAAGCCACCAGTGTCATCAGAGAGCCCCATACTCGTGACCTTATGTAATTTAAATTTATTTGACCATCGAAAAGGCAGGAACTAGGGCCAGGGATTTAGCTCAGCGG
>PVJX010014518.1:0-44729 GCA_004027295.1 Dolichotis patagonum | reverse complement strand
CACATCTTGTGAAAAGATTGGCTATGGTATTTAGAATGAGCTCCCCATATGCAAAGATAAGGACAACCATTTGGAAGAAAACAAGAGACAATATGACAGATAGTGAAGATCTCTGGTTGTCTAGCTTTGAAATTTATGCTTTCTTATGTCCCATTCTGTTCTGTTTTGTTGTGTTTAATTTTACCCCCTTTAAAATTATATATATATATATATATATATATATATATATATATATATATGAGGAGACAAGACTATTTCCAATGATGACAGTATGTAACCTATCAAGTGGCAACCACATTACTGTTTTTGTTGGATTGTTGATTTGCTAGTTTTTTTGTTTTTGTTTTGTTGTTGTTCTTGTGGTTCTTTCATTTTTTTGCCTTTGGAATTCTGTATTGTTGCTACCCTTTTTCTGTTTTGTTTGGTTGTTTTCTTTTTTTTCTCTTTAAAAAAATTTTTTTTTAAAATTAATCCAAATTAAACAAAGAAACAGAAGGAAAGTGCACCCCCTGTTCAGGTTTCTTCTATTCTGTCCATGGTGCTATTCACTCTAAATCATTTGTTTTTCCCAATAAGACTTTCTTCTCCAGTTCAAATACATTTTCAACAGGACAAGCCTCTACCAAAGCCTTTCGTATTATACAAAACATCCCCAAATCCAGGCTGGAAGGGACCTGTGCCCCTGCTGACCTGAGGAAGAGGATTGTTTCTATGTTATCCCCAACAGGCCCTGTGTGGATCCCTGCTCATTGTGTTTGCCCTGCACAGAATGAGTTGGCACCACGGGCTGCACAACCCAATTCCATAGCTTTGCCTCTCTCTGAATCAAGCCTGGGGCCACCTTGGAAGCAACCTAAGATGATAACTATTTGGCCAGTGACCTGAGGTGATATAAAGGCACTGAACCAGTCTGCATATGACTTGTTCTGCTCACCTGAAGAGGAACCCACTGCTGAAAAGCTTCTTGCAATGGTATTTACCAAATTGACAATGAACTCCTTAATGCTTGTTTGCATTCTATTGCTATGTATTTTGCAACCCACCATGAGGACCTTAGAGTTCCACAACCTCCAGGAAAAATTGGAATACAATATTTGAGTTCAATTGGCAAAAATACCTAATGTCTCATTTCTGTCTTGCTCAAGAGACAGAAATAAAATATATTCTCAGGTTCTGTCTGGTTCCGGTATGCAAGGACCCTGCCTCTCTAAGTAATTACACCATTTTCTCCAATATTCCAAACAAATTGTAACATATGTTGGCTGTCCAAATTGGGACACTCCCACCCTTAAAAAAAAAAAAACTGATAATGCTGCTAAAATGTTCACTCCACATGCAGCAACTTCAAATGCCTCATGTGTTCCTACTGAAAATTGTCGTACTCAGTGTCTCTGTCTTTCTAAGAGTACTTGGAATTGTTCTAGTTGTGAGCCAATATTGTATGGACATGGACATGTTCCTCTTCCTGCTGGATGGTTTTTCTTATGTGAAGAGTATGCCTTCAATTATACCTGCAAAGAGTATACCTGCAACCTTATTTCATAACACATAATGTTGCCTTAGTCACCTTACAATTGTTTCCTTCTCCTGAATTTACATCGTCTTGCATCAAACGGTCTACAGCTAGCCTCACTGACTTAAGTAGGGATTTTTCTATCAGCCTGTTAACCAAAGCAGAAATTTTTTTTTTCTTTTGGTACCGGGGATTGAACTCACGACCTCATGCTTGCCGGGCAGGCACTTAAGCCACTGAGCTAAATCCCCAGCCCCAAAGCAGAAATTTATGCTTTAGATATTTCTTTGGTTGGTGTGCCTGCCCTGGCAGCCAGGGCCAATCGCAAAGTTAATGCACTAGCTTGTCTCATGGCAAAACAAATGAATTATACTTCCACAGCTTTGGCATTATTAAACAAAGTGAGCACCAACAAGTGATTTTAGATAATTGCATGTAATTGATTATCTACTTCTATTACATCATCATGGATACAATGAAATTGCTCAAATGTGCTGTTTTAATTTGTCTGATGAAAGTAAATCCATCAATGGGAAACTTCATGATTTACAAGAACTTACCAAACAGATACATGTGTCCCAAGGGCTCAATATTGGATTGTAGAATTTCCTTACAGGATGGTTACCAGATATCAATTGGCTAAAACAAATGTTTCTTTATGGTGTTACTGTCTTTATCTGTTTAATTGGTATGGGATGCTTGTCTATGCATCCCATCTCCATGCAAAATGTTCATACTTAAAATGCTGACTTCTTTTTTTTTAAATGCTGACTTCTAATATGGTAAGAAAACCTAAAGTAAAAAAAGAAGGTGGAGGAGGGGCCGGGGGTTTAACTCAGTGGCAAACGAGAGGTCGTGGGTTCAATCCCCAGCACCAAAAAAAAAAAAAAAAGGTGGGGTGGGGGGAGATGTAGAGTGTTCACACTGACTCCATTTTGTTCCAGACACATCTGGTCAACAATGTTTTGGGGGAAAGTGCAGGCCTTGAAGCATCCCCCCAACCCCAAGGTAAAAACATGAGGTTCCGTAAGGACAAGAAGCAAACAAGTTACATAATCTAAGCATGTGTAACTTGAGTTTCTTTGTTCTTTATCTCAATAAAACCTATTGTTTGTATGGGCTGGGGATTTAGCTCAGTGATATAAGTGCCTGCCTGGCAAGTGCAAGGCCCTGAGTTTGATCCCTGGTACCAGGGATTAAATTAAATTAAATTTAAAAATTAACAATAAAAGCTGTCTGCTTATGCTGTCCAAGCGGCAGCCATTTTGCTGACCCTTAACGTGTGCTCCCTTTATTTTCCCTTTGCTTGCACAACCCCAAAGAAAGAGATGAAAAGAATGATGAGATAAGGGAGAAGGGACAGAAAAGAAGGGGGACCCCCATAATAAAAAAGGAAAAAAATGAGAGAAAGAGTTTATTCTGGAGCTGAGTTTAGTTTATCTTTTTTTTTTTTTCTTTCAGTATTGGTATTGACGTGAAGACCTTGCACCAGCACCTTGTACGTGCCAGGCAGGGTCTTTACAGCTGGTCTATAACTCTGGCCCATGGAGCCGAGTTTAAAGTTATACCTTCGAGTAACTTCCAGATAATGGTTATGGATAACTAAAATTATACTTGAGACTGGTGGCTCAAACGGTACCAGGTGTGATTGAAAAATATGTTTAAATTTTTAAAAATTTTTATAGTGAAAGATACATTGTCATTCATCTCTCTCAAAATCTTCCCCTTTGCTTTGAACATGCTTGTCCCATCATTCTTGCCACTTTCTGAAGCAGTTTTGGAAGTGGTTTTTGGTGAGGGTCTTTAGCTACCTCTATGTCCTTCATTGATTCAAAACTTTACCTTTCACAACCATTTTGACTTTAAGGAGGAGCCAGGAATCACGCAGTGCCAGATCTAGTGAACAGGCAGACGGGGACATACTGTGACGTTCCTATGAGCCTCCCTGTCCATTGGATGGCAAACAGCAGCAGCCAAGAGGTGTGATACTTTTTAATCACGCCTTGTAAAGATGCTGAAGGAAAAGGGTTTCCAGAACTGCTTCATTAAATGGCAAGAATGATGAGATTAGTGTGTTAGAAGCAAGGGGGAGTATTTTGAGGATGGCAATGTCTTCTGGTGTAATAAACTTTTAGCACTAGAGTAGCCTAGAGACAGACTGATGGCGTGGATGAGTAACGAAGGTCGAGTCTGAATCGGAAAGTGGTACTGAAACACTCCTGCTGTCCTCTGGAGTGTGCTGCACCCTTGAATGTCTGAAGGGCAGCTGAGCGACCCCCACAATAGTGATGGGCACAAGTACTGAGCTGCCCTTTCAAACACTCTTGATTGATTATCTGCCCCACCTCCTCCCCAGTTCTGGGGACTGAACACAAGGCCTTCTCACAGAGCAACATCCTCAGCCTTTTTTTATTTTTAATTGCGAGGCTGGGGCTCCCTAAATGTCCAAGTAGGGCTCAAACCTGCTTCAGACTCCTGGGGGGGCTGGGCTTATCTCAGTGCACCTCCAGGCTCAGCCTGACTGATTATCAAGAATCTTTGATAGTGTTCCATTTGAATATCCTTCTCTCCAACTCCCTTAATGGTGCAAGACCCAGGGTAGGGCCGCAGGGACAGACAGCTGATTGATGACCCTCACTCGGGCAGTGGAGGGTGTGGTGGCCCCTCCCCAGGGCATCCTGATGCAGTGTTTCCCCAGCTCAGGCTTCCACAACCTGGCAGTGATTTGAGGGGAGAGTTCCAAGAACCGGTGCTGCAGGTCAGGTCTCTCAGGGTGCAACTTGGGAAGCTCTGTGGGCCAAAAATAAGTCACAGCTTGGTTTCACTCAGGGCAGACTGCTCACTCCTTCCTAAGGGAAGGAGAAGCCAGAAAATCCATCATCCTCACTCCGCCATAATGCCCTGAAGTTAAAGCAAATCTGTCCAACAGTCCAGGGTTAAATGCCAGACAGAAAACATTTGTATTTCACCCTTTCCCTGAAACCCAACTCTCCTGTTTTCACAATTCTAAGAAAAGCTGTCACACAAGGACCTCTTTGTGGCTCAATAACTCAGACATATTTCAGTCTTATTTTCTTTAGTGTTAGGCACTAACTAGGGCTGCTCCTTGAAATGTTCTCCTTTCTTGGCATAGATGATTTCACATTCTTTGTTTTCCTCTCTGAGTCTCCTAGTGACCTTTCACGCTTCTTTTTAGTTGTCTTCTATTTACTCTGGGCACTTTTCAAGGCTTGGGTCCCAGCCACTTCTGTCTCTGTCTCTGTCTCTGTTTCTCTGCCTTTTTCTGTTTCTCTGTCTCTGTCTGTGTGTGTCTCTCTCTCCTGGAGACTGAAGCCTGAGCCTTGTTAGTATTAACTACACGCTCTGCCACTGGGCTACTCCCTCAGCCCCCACCCCACTTTAAATCGTGTTCTCATTCATCCTCCACCCTCAGCAGAGACTGCGGTTCCAGTACCTGCCTGGGCACCCTAGGGTCTTCTGTGTGAGTCACCCTCAGCCTTCCCTCACTTTGAGTACCTGCACACACCCAGCATGCATGCACCCTGCCACCCTGATCCTACTGCGTCTCCTCACTTAATCTGGTCAAACCTGTCCACACTCCCACTGTGTCCATCTCTTTAGTTCAGTTGCTGGACTAGCTGCATACTAACCTGTCCTGCAGGTCCAGCACTTCCCACTTTTATTCCTAATACAACCGGGCCAGATGACTCTCTTAGCACTAATCAGCTTCAGCCACTTCCTGGTTTAAAAACCACAAAGACAGGGCCTAGGGGTAAATGTCTATAATCCCAGCACCCGAGAGGCTGAGACAAGAGGATCACAGTAAGTTGGAGGCCAGCCTGGACTATATAAGCAAGTTCAAAACAAAACCACAAAGACTGTGCATTATCCTTCACGTACAGAGGAAAGGATGCACATAAGCATTCATCGTGTTGTTATCCACAACTGCAACCTCCCCACCTACAAACCTGTGCACCTTGCTTTCCTGCTGTACTGAATTACTGGCAATTCTTTGAAAGCTCTGCATTCTCTTTTGCTTATAAACCATTGTACTGTCCATGCTGCATTCTGTTGTAATATTGCTCCCACCACAATCCTTAATTCCCTACATCCTTACTTTTTATTTTGAAGATAGTAAAATACAACAAAACAAAGAACAAAGCCAATCGAGACAATGCAATGAAACTGGTACAGAACTTCAGAGCAGGATACCGGGATATATCTTGTTATCTTCACTATAGTTGTTCATTCAATCAGGTATAGCAAAATGAAACCCAAAACAGAACATTATAAAACCTATCAAAGGGCTGGATTAGCTCAGTGGCATAAGTGACTGCTTGGCAAACTCAAGGTCATGAGTTCGATCCCCAGCACCCCCAAAACAAACAATCGAACAGGGCCGGGGATTTAGCTCAGTGGCTTAAGCACCTGTCTGGCAAGTGCAAGGTCGTGAGTTCGATCCCCAGTACCAAAAAAAAAAAAACAAACGAACAAAGAAAAACCTATCAAAATAGAATATTTAATAGAGCAAAACAATTAATCAGAACAAAGCAAAGCAGTGATAACAATATTTGCCTTCAAAGAGACGATAGAAGGAAATCCCCATATTTGCTATATTGCATAGGGTCATCCTCCTAAGAGATGCTCAGACCTCTGGCCCCAGGTCAGCATAATCAACTCTACAAGCATTTAGTTGCTTTATGTGCCTTAGTTACTGTGAACTCCAGCTGTCCTCTCGGCACCTTCCAGTTGCTAATGGGGCGGGGGGTTGATTCTCAGCCCACGCGCCGGTAGGTTCATGGAAGACTCCGACTGGTTCTCTGCTTGGTGGCCGCCACTCGCTCACACCCCGATTGCTCACCAGGAAGCAGGGCTCTTGGCTCTTCTACTCTTTTTTTCTTTTTTCTTTTTGGTACTGGAGAGTAGATCCAAGGAGTACTGAGTTACATCCCTAACCTTTATTGTTATTATTATTTACTTTATTTTGAGGCAAGGTCTTCCTAAATTCCCAGGCTGGCTCTATCGGGGACTTAGCGGCTGTACCTGGAATGCTCAATGAGTAGCCAAAAGCAAGACAAACCTTGGCACCTCTGCCTTTATTTTCTTTTTCTGCCTTCAGGATGAAGCCACCCACGCACGCACATATGCAGCCTTGTACACGCACAGCCCAAGCAGGACCAGTTATGCCATGACAGGACCTGAGGCTGCTCCCCAAAGCGGGAACTGTGGTCTCAGGTTAGGAACTGAATCGTCCTTGTGCAATGATGGCTCTCCCAGGACCTGTCCCAACCAATCCTGAGACCCTTATCTCCCAGCCCAGCACCCGCAACCAGGATTCCCTGCTGCCCAGTAGGCAGACCCTTGACCCTTGCCATTGTCTCCTTTTCTGTAAAACCCTCAGGTAACCTTCAGCCCTTCCAGACAGATCATGGACCTCTTTTTCTGGGCTTGCCAAGGTGGCCATACAGATAAAACTCCTTTCCTGTCCATCTCTTTGGTTGGTGTCATGGCACAGGTGACCAAGCCTGGTCTGTTGGGACCAGGAGCTGGGGACTCCAGTTGTATGGTCTCCAACTTGTAATCCTCCTGTCACAACCACCCAAGTAGCTGAGATTATAGGTGTACACTGCTACAGTTGACACAATCCTTATTTTAATTAATTAAATAATTTATTTATTGAGTTTTTTTGAGACAGAGTCTGAGACAGGTCAGGCTGGCTTTGAACTCTCTATGTAGCCTTGAATTCATGGCAACCCTCCTGTCTCAGCCTCCCAAGTGACTGGATTATAGGTGTGTGCCACCACATCTGGCATTCTTACTTTAATCTGGCTAATTTCTTTTATTTTGCCATGATAGGGATAGAATTCAAATCTACAAAAAGCCAGGGGTGGTGGCACATGGCTGTAATTCCTGCACTTGGGAGGCTGAGGTAGGGAGATCACTGTGGATTTGAGGCCACCTTGGGCCACGAAATGAGTTCAAGGCCAGCCTGAACTGCATAGTGAACCTTGTTTCAAAAAAGACAAAAAAAAAAAAAAAACCCTAAGCATGTATTCTACCACTGGACTATGTCCTCAGCCCACGACTAATTTCTACTTATCCTTTATAACTCAGTCAACATAATATCTGCCTTAGATAATTTTCCCGAGTTCCCCCAAGCACAGTGGCTCACACAACCTGTGCATCAAAAACCTATGCTGGATAAATGTAGTACAGGAAATATGATTGTTTTTTACTCCGAGTTCTTGGCACAGAGCTCCTAAAATCCTTGGAATTTCCATCATGATAGGAGTGTCTTTTGCTAGTCACACATAACAAGCCACTGACCTTGCATAATACCCACATGTAACTTGATGCCACTCAGATGAACGAGGTGATGGACCCACAAAGCCTCAGGATAGGGCTACTCTTCTGAAAGACTAGGTCAGGGGGGCTGGAGCCCTGACCCCTCCCTCAGACCTCCAGGAAGCAGGGCGGGAGCTGCAGATAAAACTCCACAAATGTTTTGAAGAAATGAAGCTCGATGAGCTTTGGGGTTGGTGAACCGTACACACATTCCTGGAGAGGACGTGCCTCACATACGGAGGGTTCTGTCCTCGGGGCTCTGGTGGACCTGGAGGTACCGACAGACCTTCCCTCAGCTGTCGTCTGCCTGGGCAACACCTGCCACTGCAAACCAGTAAGTAGGATATCTTCTTGAGTTCTGTGATCCACTCTAGCAAATCATGGAAACCATAAAGAGGGGGGCTGGGCACTCACGTGCAATAGCCGGCCAATCAGAGGTACTGGAAACCTGGACTTGTGATAAACACCGGAAGACAGAAGGTCTTTTGGGACCAAGCCCTGCAAATGTGACATTAAGGCCAGGTAGATAGGTGGTGTCAATATTGAATTGAACTGTAGGACAGAGAATGTCAAACAATGGTCCATGGTGGAGGGTGTTCCATGGGAACCAGGTGCATGCTGGGACATGCCTGTAGACTCAGCTACTCAGGAAGCCTAGGCAAGAGGATCACTTGAGCCCAGTTATTCACAGTCAGCCTTGGAGACACAGTGAGACTCCATCTCTTAGGTGAAAAAAAATGTTGGTGCTGTTGTGCAAGCCTGGAATTCCAGCTACGATGGAGACTGAGGCAGGAGTATCACAAATTACCATCCAGCCTGGGTAAATTACTGAAATTCCATCTCAAAATAGAAAATAAGTGAAAAGTGCTAGGATGAAGTTCAGTGTGTGGTTCACTCCCAGTACTACCTCCAAAAAATTCTGTATGAGACTGTAGAGAAAGTATTTTTTAGAATAAACAGTAAATTACAGGGATTTGGGATTTTTGGTGGGAGAGGGGGTAGGAATGAAGCCCAGGACCTTTATATTGAGCTATATTTTCAACCCTTAAAAAATTTCTTTTAAAAGATTCTTCGCTTTCCCCCCAATACTATGCTTTCATACGTATCCATGCATGATCATCTAAGATGCCAAATGTAACTTTTTGTTTTAAAATTTTGGACACCAGGGCTAAGGATTTAACTCAGCAGCTTAAGCGCCCAGTGCAAGGTCCTGAGTATCAGTACCAAAACTAAATACAGTAAAATAAAATTTTGGTCACTGGGCTGGAGATTTAGCTCAGTGGCTTAAGCACCTGCCTGGCAAGTGCGACGTCGTGAGTTCAATCCCCGTACCAAAAAAAAAAAAAATAAAATTTGGTCACTAAAAAATCAGAAATTGCTTTCTAAAAATGTCTTCTAAGGTAGCCTGTTTTCCCAAGTGGTACTTGAGTTTGCAGCCCTCAGCCTTCTAGAGTGCAGTGTTCATCTATCTGATTGTGGCGCTGGGATTACAGGTGAATTTTAGACATCTTTTATTTATTTTTGGTCTTTTTAAAACAGGGTCTCACTATGCAGTTCAAACTGGCCTTGAGCTCAGTTTGTAGCCCAGGCTGGTGTCCAATTTGCTAGGATCCTTTTGCCCAGCCTTTTGAGTGCTGGGATTATAGGTGTGCGCCTCCACTCCCAGTTGCAATTCTTGAGTGTGGATTGGAGAGGCTGTATTTCCTAAACATGAACGCGAGAGGGCAGTACATAGCTTCAACAGACTCTTCTTACTGCTTACTTTTTCCGGCTGCTGTTTCACAGTTCAAATTGACTTTAAAGTAGTCTAGGAGAAGACCCTGTCTCTGCCTCACAAAGTGAGGGCGCCTCTTGGCTATGCCTCATTCATAATCCGGTCGCCCAGTACCTCATTAAATGCTGATATTGTAAGAAGATTAATCAGTCACAGTTGCTACATTCACAGAGTCAAAAGTTTGGTGGGGAAGAGAAACCTGTGATCCTCATTCTTTAATTCCCTGCATGTAAATTTTTCCTCAATACCGCAATACCTTGATGTGTGCTCCCTTGCCATCTCTAGGTCTTCGATGTGACTGATGTTCATTCAGGTCTTTTTTCCATTTAGGAATGGGGTTGTTGGTTTTCTTACTGTGCTGCTTTAAGAAAACCATGTATTTTCGGGCCAGGGATTTAGCTCAGTGGCTTAAGCGCCTGCCTGGCAAGCGTGAGGTCGTGAGTTGGATCCCCGGTACCAAAAAAAAAAAAAAAAAACATGTATTTTGATAACAAGACTTTATCAGATGTGTTTTTGCCAGTAAATCCTCCCAGTTTGTCAAGAAAATGTCATTCTCTTGCCTTTTCAAATGAGATCTTTGTGATTTTATCAAGTTGTTGTTTTGTTTTGTTTTGTTTTGTTTTGTTTTGTTTGAGCGAGGGTTTCTCTGTGCAGTTCAGGGTGGCCTTGAATTCACTTTGTAGCCTAGGCTCCACCACACCCAGCTCAATTATTCTTTCTGAGGTTACACCGTTACTGTTGTATATGAGGAGCCATTAACTTACAGAAGGTCATGTGTAGGTTTTCTTGTTATCTTCTAGGAATCTTACTGGACTTTGTGATTGTTTTTGTTCTGATGCAAGATCTAGCTCTGTTTCTCAGGCTGGTTTCAAATTCCTGGGCTCTAGTGACTTTTCTGCTTTAGTTTCCTGAGCACTGGAATTATAGGCATGCATCATCATACCAAATTTTCTAGGAGTTTTAATGTTCTGTGTTTTACATTTAGGTGTATGATCCAGTCCATTTGTGTGCACGCGTGTGTGTGGGTTGTACCTGGGTTCAAATTCAGTTCCTCATGCATGCTTGAACACATCATATGCCGTTAAGATGTGCCCCTCTCACCCAGTGGTAAATTCTTTTTTGAAATGTTTAATGTCTGTGTCTAGATTCTTTTGGGGAAAAGGAGGAGGATGTAGATGTGCAATCATTACAGCACTGTTTGTTGAATAAACAAATTTTCTGTCTTGGATTGCTTTCCTTTTTTTATGAACAACTTTTTGACAGGAGTAGATCCTGAGTGTTCTCGTCATGAAATAATGAGGTGAGGTGATGCACATATTGACTAACTTGTCATTTCACAGTGTATGTATATTAAATCATTATGCACATTAAATTTATGCAATTCCATTGGTAAATCATACATCAGAGTTATGTGGGTCTATTTTGCTGCCTTATATGCTGTTTTATTGATCTATTTATCTTATGTTGTTTTGTTTTTTGAAACAGAGTCTCCCATCATAGTCCAGGCTGGCCATGGACTCACCATATGACAAAGGCTGGCCTCAAATTTGCAAAAATTCTCTTGCCTCAGGCTTCCAACTGTTGGAATTACAGGCATGCACACCATGGTTACTGTACTTTGTTCCTGTAGCTTTATAGTAAGTCTTTTTCTTTGTTTTTTATTTCCTTTTTCTTTTATGATTTTATTTATTTTTGAAGACAGAGTTTACTGGCCTTGATCACAAGATAGTTTTCCTGTTTTAGCTTCCTAAGTGCTGAGATTACAGGTGTGTACCACTACTCCTGGCTTTTAACAAGTATAAAAATTTTAAATACCACACCGGTCATGGTAGTATATACCCAAAACACCAGCATTTGGGAGGCTGAGGCAAGAGAATCACTAAGTTTGACGTCAGCCTGGGTTACAAAGTGAGTTCAAGGCCACCCTGAACTGCATTGTGAGACCCTGTCTCAAAAATACAACAAAAAGGCCAGGGATTTAGCTCAGTGGCTTAAGCACCTACCTGGCAAACACAAGGTTGTGAGTTTGATCCCTGGTACCAAAAAAAAAAAAAAATACAACAACAAAAAAAAGCCCTCCCACTCTTCCTCTCCCTTCCCTCTCCCTCCCCTCCCCTTTCTCTCTCTCTCTCTCTCTCTCTCTCTCTCTCTCTCTCTCCTTTGAGCTCTCTCTCTCTAAATGCTGGGTCAGACCTAAGACCTTGAACATGCAGGGCAAGTGCTGTGCAAGTGAGCTATATACCAGATCCTCCATATAAATTTTGAATCATCTTTTTCTAATCACTTACTGATATCCACAAACTGCTGGAATTTTAACTGGGATTGAATCTACACAAGTTGAAAAGAACATCTTGACATTATCAAGTCTTTCTATCCATGAACATGGTATGTCTAGCCATTTATTTAGTTCTTTTTATATATTTTTCATCAAAGTTTTATATATTTCCTCATATAGCTCTTATACATATTTTGTTAGATTTTATAATCCAAGTAAATGGCAGAACTACTGTAAATGGTATTGTTTTTCATTTCAAATTATGCTTGTTTATTGATGATACATAGAAAAACAATCTATTTTTGTGACACTACTAATTGAACCAAGGACCTCCTATTCAGCCTACCACTGAGCTATACTCTCAGCTCTAAAAGTGATAAACTCATATATATATATATATATATATATATATATATATAATGTATGTTATATATATTATCTGTAGCTATATCTTGTATCCTATAACCTTGCTGTAATTGTTTATTAATTGACATGGTTTGCATATATTCTGTCTCCCAACATGTGCTGGAAGCTGGGTTTCCAGTGTGGTACAGTTGAGGTGATGAAACCTTTAAAAGGCAGGCTTGAGTAGATGGGATTATAGGCATGCAGCACCACACCTTCTCCATACTGACTTTTAAACAGTTGAGTGTAGCCAGTGGAAGAGCACTTGCCTAGTATGTGTGAGGTACTGGGTTAGACCCAGCACTATAAAAAGAAAGAAAGGGGGGAGAAAAGAACCTTAATGCTATGTTGTGTGACAGACACATATATAGGTGCAGTAAAATACAGGGTCTTACCCTATGTGGATTTAGGGACAGCTCCATGGAGAAATCAGTAGTCATGATCATTTGGCACATCAGAATCCTTAAGTGAATCATAATGAGATTCCTAGCTGGGCATCGTGGTGCGCGCCTGTAATCCCAGCACTCTGGAGGCTGAGGCAGGAGGATCATTGTGAGTTCGAGACCTACCTGGACCACAAAGTGAGTCAAGGCCAGCCTGACTGCATAGAGAGGCCCTATCTCAAAAAGACACACACAAAAATGGGGGGTGGGTTCCTGAGCTCCTTGGAGATTTTAATTCTGTTGTCTGGTGAAGTTAAGAATTTATGCTTTTTGGACTGGGGATTTAGCTCAGCAGGCATAAGCCCCTGCCTACCAAATGTGAGGTCATAAATTTGATCTCCAGTACCAAAAAAAAAAAAAAAAAAAAGAATTTCTGCTTTGCAACCACCAGCAGGCGCTCTTGCTTCAGGCATTCTTTTTATAGTATTTTTCAAATTTGAGAATGTACTTATCTGAATCCCCTGAGGGTGTGATTGTCAGATAAACACAGAACCATCAGTTAAATGTGACTTTCAGGTAAAAATTTTTCTTAGAGTATTTTTTAAATGCTGTAACATTTGAGACAAATCATGAACTAAAATCCAAATATTAAAAACATAAAATAAAATCCAAATATTCTTTCTAAGCATCAGTACATATCTTCAAATTAGTAGACAGATATATGATGGCTATGTATTTTGTCTTGGTTTTTTTTTGAGACAGGGTCTCACTATGCTATATTTTGAAAACAGAGCCAGGCATGGGGCACATGGCTGTAATCCCAGCACTTGGGAGGTTGAGGCAGGAGGATCTTTTCAAGTTCCAGACCAGCCTGGGCTACAAAGTGAGTTCAAGGTTACCCTGAACTGCATAGTGAGACCCTGTCTCAAGAAAAGACAAAAATAATTTTCAAAATATTTAGCTGGATGTGGTGATGACACCTATAATTCCAGCACATTGGAAGGTTGAGGCAAAATTATAAATTTGAGGCCACCTGGGCAACCGACACATTTAGTGAGACCCTGTATCAAAAAAAGAGGGGGCTGGACATATAGGCCAGTGTGAATAGACTGGGTTCAATGCCCAGTACCTGGAAAAAATGCATATGTATATATGTAAATGTATGCCAGGTGTGGTGGTGCATGCCTGTAATCCCAGCACTCCAGAGACTGAGGCAGGAGGATAGTTGCAAATTCGAGGTCAGCCTGGGTTACAAAATGAGTTCAAGGCCAGCCTGAACTGCATATCCAGATCCAGTCTCAAAAAGACAATAATAAATAAATGTTTGCAAGTGTGTATGTAATATGGATATATGTCTTTATAACCTCTCATCAATGGATTTTTCCCCCCACTACTGCTTTTCCTATTATATTCAGAAACAAAAAGCTAAAGAGAACTATTATAACTAATCTTTCACATTTTTTTTTCCTCTTTGCTTTGTTTGTTTTTACTTTCACACCTCTGCCTTTGACCAAATTGTCTTTAAAGAATGAAATTTTTTCCAGGGCTTTCTTTTCCACCCCTTTCTTCCTGTCTGCTTTTCTTTCTTCCGGCCTTTGGGGTTGTTTTTTTTTTTTTTTTCCCTTCCCTTCCCTTCCCTGCTTTCTTCTTAAGGCTTCCTCATGAAGGCCAAAAATCTGTAGGAAAAAGTTAGGGTTCCGGTGAGCAGCCCACAGTTCCAGGTCTCAAAAGGAGCCTGCGCTGACTTCGTCGCCAGAGCAAGTTCCCGGCGAGGGCAGCAGGGAACTTGGATAAAAAACAATTGCTTTGCTTGAGAATCTGCTGGGAGAGTGATGGATGGCACTGCAGTTAGGACCCGAGACCCACAGGATCTCCAGGGAGTCGCTGCAGGCAGCAGGAGGGAGGCGGGCCGGGGCCGGGGGTGTGGGGGGGAGTCAACAGGGAGGAGCTGAATAGCACAGGAGAGGGGCAAAGCACTGCCCCGGTGCTGCCCTCGAGGCCTCCCTGCAGACATTGTGTTTGTGAGCTGCGGCAGAGGCCGTGCGCCTGCAAAATGCATGTGGACGTACACGTTGCTTCTCTCTGATTGTGGCTCTGTGTGAACTGCTGACTGCAAGAAACAGGAATGGATTGTTGAAAAGCTTTTGCAGTCAGAGTGCTTGTTTGTGGTTGCGTGGAATGTGAGACTGACTTTTTGCCAAATGTGCTCCTCTGGTTCCAGCTCTGAAAGTTTAGTGGAAGTCTAGCAGGCTAAGCCAAGACACAACAAAGTCAGAATTTAGAAAGGAATATGGGAGCAACGTGAGATGGAAACAAAGAAAGAAGCTGTTGTAGTCAGAGAAAAAAGAAAGACTGAGAACTGGAGGAAGAAGAAAACAAGAAAAGTAATAGAAATGCCTTCGTTAGAAAGGAGATTTCAGAGCAGGGATAGAAGCAACACAGGTGTCCAGATATAGGCACCGGATATCCCTGGTTCTTCCAGTGCCCGAGTGGGGTGGTACCTACTGTATCCTTCTGTCTTTCTGCCCAGGGTTTATTGTGAAATAGGTGCATTTTGGTTACACCAAGGGGCTATTTAAAACCTCAACAATTATCCACAAAGGAATACTACCAGTTCTTAGATGACAAGAAAGATAATTTTTTTGTTTGCTGTAAAACTATTGGACATAATGGAAGGACATCAGGGAGTTTGTTTGTTTGTTTGTCTTTTTGACACAGGGCCTTGCTATGCAGTTCAGACGGGCCTTGAGCTCACTTTGTAACCCAGGTTGGACTCAAACTCACAATGATCCTCCTGCCTCAGCCTGCTGAGTGCTGCAATTACAGGTGTGTGCCACCACACCTGGTAGGACATCAGTTTTAATCTAGAGACTCACTGGACAAGGTTATAGAATTTTCTTTTTTAGTGGTTAAAATGTAATAAATGCATGGCTTAGCTCAAAAGCAGGGATAATAACTACACCTTAGCTCCACATTTCCACAATTGTTATTGTCAGTACTTCAACTACCAACATGTAAGAAGGATTATCTATACCTGGGATGAGGATATGTAACTTAGTCATGAGATTTTCTTCTATATTGGGATAGATAAACAGGGACAGCGCAACTTCTACATTGGACACAGCTGAGAAGTCCTGATTTCTAAGGTCCCAGTTTTAACTTTGCTGCCAAAACCCTTAAGTGTCAATTTCAAATTACAGCCATTGTAATGTCTTTCCCAGGAGTTTGCTTGTCTCATATTTATTTATTTATTTATTTGGTACCAGGGATCGAACTCATGACTTCATGCTTGCCAGGCAGGCATTTAAGCCACTAAGCTAAATCCCCAGCCCCGTCTCATTTTTTAAAAAAAACTAGAAATTATGAGTTTTATATCCAGGATGACTTTTAATGTTAATTTTTTTTTTTTTTTGTACCAGGGATTGAACTCACGACCTCGTACTTGCCAGGCAGGTACTTATGCCACTCAGCTAAATCCTCAGCCTTGTGCTAATCATTTTGTCTTTTATTTCTTTTAGCCATCTTTTCCTCTTCTTTATTTATTTATTTTTTTTATTTGGAATTGAACTCACGACCTCACACTTGCCAGTTAGGCGCTTAAGCCACTGAGCTAAATCCCCGGCCCTTCCTTTCCTCTTCTTTCTACTCTTTTCTCATCTCACTCTTCATCATGTGTCCCTGGTCTTGATTAATAGTCTCTGTCACATGTTCCCCCTCACCTTCCTCTCTTTTATGGAAATCACCTTTCTTCAGGCTTTACCTTGTTCCCTGTGCTTCCTGAGTGTCTTTGTCTCCAGCAGACAGCCTGTCCTGCGCCCTGCAGGGTGGAACCCAGTGTGCTTGGAGGAAACCAGCAGAAGAGAGCTGGAGCCTGTGGAGGAAGTGGGCTTCCTCTGTTTCTGCAGTCAGCCCACTGAACTGCTTTGCAAAGTTCCTGCTCCTGCAATCTTCCAGTTCAGGGGATCCCTCCCCCACTTCCCCACCTGACCCCTCTTTTCTCAGGAGACATCATTCTTTTCCAGCCATGACTGTTAGGGACTTTGACCTACTTTCGGCCTATTAGGTCTTAAACACTGGTTTTCCAGGGTTTCTCTATTTTTTTAAATTTTATTTTAAGGGGGGTAGAATTAAACACAACACAACACAACAGAACGGGACATAAGAAAGTATAAATTTCAAAGCTAGACCACCAGAGATCTTCACTATCTGTCATATTGTCTCTTGTTTTCTTCCAAATGGTTGTCCTTATCTTTGCATATGGGGAGCTCATACTAAATAACATAGCCAATCTTTTCACAAGATGTGTAGTTAACTGGCTCCCACTTGCTGAGGGGGGGACACAGGACGGGGGACAGGACTACATGAGACAGGACGACATGAGACAGGACGACATGAGATGTTTGATTCTCAGCCGGTGTGCCAGCAGGCTCACAGCCACCCCCCAGAGAGGGGAGGAGCTCCTTGTTCTTCTGGCACCCCTAGTCAACTGCATGGTGCAGGTCCCGAGGCGCCAGGGTCTCTCTCCTTCGGGCTGCCCAAAGTCTGCCACACTCACCTGCTATTTCTTTCTGATGAATTGACCATTCCATTTCCAAAGTTCTGAAATGGCCAACAGACCACAGAAAGAATTCTCCTTAGGCTCCTGTTTGAAACCAGCAGCTACAGCAATCTGCTGGCCTTGCTTCAGGGCCACCAGGGTTTCTCTTTTAAACCATTAAATTGGGTTTTCTGCTAAGCCTTTTGTACCAACATGTCAGTGGGTCAATTTTAAAATCTCACATTTTACACTCTCCCAGAAAGTGGTTTTATAAACTTTTTTTGTGTGTGTGGTACCGAGGATCAAACTCATGACCTTGTTCTTACCAGACAAGTGCTTAAACTGCTGAGTGAAATCCCTGGCTTGAGAGTGGTTTTATTTTTAATATCTGGAGTAAAAGAACAGGTATAATGTTCAGAAGCTTCTATGACTTTAGTAAATCCAATTGTGATGGGAGTAGATTTATACTTTATCCATAAAAACAGAACTTGTACGTATTTCAGGAATCATGCATATATTTGGAGAATCATGCATATATTGATGAAACTTTATTTTCTGAGACAAGATCTGGCTATGTAGTTCGAACTGGCCTTGAACTCACTATAAAACCCAGGCTCACCTTGAATTCATAGTGATCCTTCCACCTCAGCCTCCCGAGTGCTAGGTGAGATGTGGCCACTGTGCCGAGTGGTAACACTTTTTGGTTGAATCTTTGTAAGCTATATTTGGTGAATGAATTCTTAGGTTCTTTGTAGTAAGTGTATTATTTTTCAAATTTTTAAAATGCCATAGGGGACATAAGCCAAAAGAGCAACTGATATCTAATTTTACTTAATAAGAAGTGAGAAAACTACAATCATATTTATAGTTTTTTTTGTATGGCTCATAAGAAGCTTTGGAACCAAGATGTTAACATGAGTTTTGCTATTTAAATTCAAATCTCTGCTCTAGTCCTTACTAACTGTGACTTTAGACATGCTACTTAACCCCTCTGTGTTTTGGTTTGTTCATTTGTAAGAAAATAATCCCAGTACTCCAGGGCCAAGGATATAGCTCAGTGGCACAGCGATTCCCTGTACACACCCCTTTCCGCCCAAAAGAAAGAAATTTCTCCCAGCACTCTGGGAGTCTGAGGCAGAAGGATTAGATCACAGATTTGAGTTCAGACTTCACAATTTAGGAAAAACCTGTCTTGAAATAAAAAATTGGGCTGGGGATATAGCTCAGTGGCATGAATGCCTACCTGGCAAGTACAAGGTCATGAGTTTGATCCCCAGTACGAAAAAAAAGAAATAAAAACTTAAATGGGGGAAGGGAATGTAATTCAGTGCAAAGGTCCTGGGTTCAATTCCCACTATTGAAAAAAATTTTAAAAAACCAAACCCAATAAGGTTTTTAGGAAGATTAATAGGCTTAATGTGTATAAACACTAGTAAAACATTCCACATTTTAAGATAGGCTAGGTTGATTATGGGATTTACTTTAGTTTATTTATTAGGGGATTTAAAACAGAGATATAGCTTGGCGTATAATCCTTGCACTCAGGAGGCTGAGGCAGGAGGATCACTGTGAGTTCAAGGCCATCCTCAGCCACAAAGTGAGTTCTAGGCCAGCCTGAACTGCATAGCAAAACCCTGTCTCAAAAAGACAACAAAACAAAACATAACAAAAGAAATCAAGAGCAAGAACAAAAACAAAAACAAAAGTGAAAAAAATCAGAGACATTTATTCCAGATATTTCTGTGGTATTTTGCTTCCTATCTCCTGTTTAATGCTCTCCCAACTGAGCTATCTTAGGCTCCTGACTGGTATTTTTCTTTTTTAAAAGTTTTAAAATTTTTTCTTGTTTTTAAAACATTTTGGGGGGGGCTGGGGATTTAGCTCAGTGGCTTAAGCGCCTGCCTGGCAAGCGCGAGATCATGAGTTCGATCTCCGGTACCAATAAATAAATAAATAAACTTTTTTTTTATTCAATTGTTGTAATAAATTTATTCTCCAGAGAGAGAAAAATACCTGGAAGCACAATGCCAGCTTATGTTTTCTATTTTTCTTTTGTTTTAAGTATATAGTTCTATACATTTTTCACAGACTGCACACTTCTAACCAACACATGACTTTTCTTTTTTACTGTTATTGGGTGGCTTGTGTCTAAGAAGTTAACTAATTAAATATTACCAGGTTCAAGTTGCTTGTCTCTCCTCCTGGAATTGGATTCTAGGTTCTTATCTCGAACAAAGAATTGGGCAAAACAAGCAAAAAGCAGTGGCATAGTTTATTCAAGAAAGTAGGCTAGGGGCCTGGGGATTTAGCTTAGCAGCATAAGCGCCTGTCTTCCAAGTGCACAGTCATGAGTTCAATCCCTGGTACAAAGAAAAAAAAAAAAAAGAAAGAAAGTAGGCTAGGGATACAGTTTACTGCACAATGCTCACCTGGGAAGTGCAAGGTCATGAGTTTCCTGGTACCAAAAACAAGCAAACAAACAAAAAAGTAAAAGTTCTGGGCACAGTAGTGCACACCCGAAATCTCAGTCCTGGGGAGACTGAGGCAAGAGGATCACTGGGAGTTTGAGGTCAGCTTGGGCTACAAAACGAGTTCCACAAAAAACAAAGTGAAGAGTGGTAAAAGAAATGGCTCCACAGAGTGAGCGTGGGCCAAGTAAAGAGAAAAAGAGGGTGAGGGGGAAGATAAAGTACATGCTGTGTCTGGGAAGCAGTGTGGGCTATCATAGAAAATTATGATAGCCTTACTGGTATTTTTCTTATACCCAAGTCTACATTTATCATTTCTTAGAATGTCAGGATCTAAATTGTCTGTCCTAGCCAGGCATGGTTGTATACCCCTGTAATCCCTGCACTCAGGAGGCTGAGGCAGGATTGCCATGTGTTTGAGTTCAGCCTAGACTACATAAACGTTCAGGGCGGAGTCTGAAGTACAAAGCAAGACCTTTTCTCAAAAAACCAAAACCAAACCAAACAAAACAAAACTTTTCTGCCCTAGTTTTTAATAAATATTCTAGAAAAAGGTAAAAAACAGTAGAACCTGGATGTTAAATATTCTCCAATTCCATCGTGTCATTTACCATTTTCCTTTTCATTTCTGTTTCTTTCTCTTCACTGTCTTACCTTACTTTGCAGCATACTGTTAGGATAAAACCCAAATTTAAAAGGCACTGAGAGGGGCCGGGGATTTAGCTCAGTGGCTTAAGCACCTGCCTGGCAAGCGTGAGGTTGTGAGTTCGATCCCCGGTACCAAAAAAAAAAAAAAAAAAAAAAAAAAAAAAAAAAAAAAAAAAAAAAAAAAAAAAAAAAAAAAAAAAAAAAGGCACTGAGAGAAAAGAAAAATTAAGGAAAGGAGTTTGGAGGTTCAGGAGTTGATGGAAGAGAGATTAAATAGGAAAAACAAAGAAGATGAGGAATAGATGAATAAATAGCTTGATGGTTAATGTAGGTTTGAAAACAAGGGAGTAGAAATGATTTGAAAACAAAATGAAGACCTTAGGACCATGGATATAGTTCAGTGGCATAAGCATCTGCCTAGCAAGCACAAGGTAGTGTGAATCCTGGTACTTCCTTCAAGTGAAGACAGGTAAAAATTTGGACACAATAGAAATAAGCCACCGTTGGGCTGGGGATTTAGCTCAGTGGCTTAAGTGCCTGCCTGGCAAGTGTGAGATCATGAGTTCAATCCCCGGTATCAAAAAAAAAAAAAAAAAAAAAAAAGCCACCGTTTATTTGTGTCTAGAGTAATTACATGAACTTTAATGAATACTGTGCTCCCTGGCCTAAATTTTTCACTGTGTAACTATAGCAGGCTGACTAAGACAATTGTGGTGGTACCAATCTATTAGGATGTTCGGATTAATTCTGCACACATCCATTCAGACTGCTGTTGGTGACACAGTTGTGTGATACAGGCACCCAGCTCTTATGTGGTCTGAATATTTTCATTTCTGAGTACCCATGTGAGGGTCCTGTTTTTTACCCTTTATTCCTTGGTATTTTCTCAATTATTAAGAAGATGACATGACACCATTCCAAATTTACTTATTCCATTTTTTTAACATTCTTCCAAAATGTGTATACTTTTTTTCTCCCTGTGTGAGACCTACATTCTCACCTCTTTGTATTTTATTTTGAGACAAGATCTTGAAAAATTGTCTAGGAAAAAAAAAGAAAAAAAAAAGAAAAATTGTCTAGGTAGGCAGGACTCCAATTTTCAATCCTCCTGTCTCAGCTTCCCAAATGTTGGGATCACAAGTGTGTGCCACCACGCCCTGCTCAAAACATACTTTTAAAATATTTTTGCAGGGCGTGGTGGCCCACACCTATAACCCTAGTATTCTGGAAATTGAGGAAGTAGGATGGCCAGGAGTTTGAGGCCATAGTGGTTTACGTAGTGAGTCAAGGTCAGTCTGAACTACACAGCAAGACAGTTTTGAAAAATAAAACAAAATTTTAAAAAATGAAAAGAAAGGAAACAAGAACTCTCACAGATAGAGTCAGGAGGTCAAAAATCATCACCAATATTTTATTTTTTTCTTTTTTTTTTAATAAGTCTTTTTTTTTTTATTGGTACTGGGGATTGAACTCATGACTATGTGCTTGCAAGGCAGGTGCTTATGCCTCTGAGCTAAATCCCCAGCCCTCATCACCAATATTTTAATTTCATTGCTCTCATTCTGTTATAAGAGACTAAAACTATTTGTTTAATCTTTTTTTAAAAATTTGTTTTTATATTTGTTTAATCTTACAAGATTGCTTAAGGCTACGTGAATTTATAGAAATGTTGAAAGCTTTAAATAGCATTTCACAAATGGGCATTTGAGTCTCTGTTAAGGCACTGTTTTAAACTTTCCATGTGTCTAAGAATCATTTGGGTACTTATTAAAAATGCAGGCTTTTTGGACTGAGAATGTAGCTTGGTGGTAGAGTGCATGCCTAGCATAAATCTGAGCTAAATCTTCAGCACCTTAAAGCAAAAGAAAGAAAGAAAGAGGAAAAAAAGGCAAGGCAAGGCTGGATGTGTACAAGCCTATAATCCAAGCACTCTGAGAGACAAATTGGAGCCCAACTTGGACAATTTAGTGAATCCCTATCTCAAAATACTATATATATATAAAATCAAAAGGCTGGAGATATAGCTCAGAGTGAAGGCTTTGGGTTAAATCCCCAGTCCTAAAAGAGGAGAGAGTAGATATAGGGCTGATTTTAGAAGCTTAAATATAGCTACACAGGCCAATTCAAAAGGTCAGAGGTGGGGGCCACAAGGTCTACATTTTCCTGGAAAAAAGTATCCCCTGCTGGGCCTGGTGGTACATGCTTATTATCTCAGCACTCAGGAGTCTGAGGCAGGAAGATTGTCACTGTGAGTTCAAGGCCAGCCTGAACCACACAGAGACCTTGGCAAAAAAAAAAAAAAAAAAAAAAAAAAAAAAAAAAAAAAAAAAAAAAAAAAAAAAAAAAAAAAAAAAAAAAAAAGAAAGAAAGAAAGAAAGAAAAGAAAAAGGCTTCTCAGGTCATTCTTATGCGATAGAGAAATAGAATTCTTAGTGACAACCACTTACAATTAAAGGAGAATACCCTAATTTCCTCCTCTAAGACTTTCTATTCTTTCAGCCATGTCATTCCTCTACGATGCAACAAATGTACGATCTCTTTTTCTTTCCCCATCCATCTCCCATTGTGTCTGGCATCCGCATTGTCTTAGCCTAGTTAGAAAGGCACTCAGTTTAATGTGCAGAAATGGAGTGCAGGAAAAGGAGGAGGGATGTGGGTGGAGAAAGGCCAGACCAGTGTTTAGCTATTCTAACTGCGAAGACTGTTGTTGTCGGGCTGGTTCTAGCCGGCTGGCTCCGGGAGAGGAAGCAGTGGGGAGAGCTAGATTTACAACAGCTGCTGCAGCTACTGTTCCTTATTTGCTAGCAAAGGTTCTGATATAAGACACCCGCCACCTTCTCTCTAGCCACATGAATTTTGCAGTAATTGCATCGGATACTCCATAAAGAATACTATTTTAGGCTCGGATAACCATCTTGGATTCAAAGATTAAATTCCTGTTTACAATTCTTTACTACTTTTAGTCCTTTAGTTTTGATGAAATCCTAGCTTTCCCCCTTATGCTGAAACTCAAAAGGAAAAGATTTGTAACACATGGTATAGCAGGTTTGTAAAAGACTTTTGCTGGACCTGCAATCTAGAAAAAACCTTGCCTGTTTTTCCATATGAGAGTTACCCCTTTTTGGCTGATGGAGATACACACCTATGTATACAAACAGAGTCAAGAGACAGGGTTGGATGGATCTGGGCAAACTTGTTAGGGGGAGTTTGTTTTCATTAAATCCTTGTTTGCAGATCCCTTCCTGGTACTGTTTAACAGGAACCTTAAAAAAATGATTTGTGCTGCTATTATATTCTAACCAGCTAATCTGATTGACTCAGTGAGATGGTGAGATAACATGCATTTCAACACAAATATATCTCATTCTAATGTTTCTGTTGTACTATGATTGCACATTAGACTCCCCTGCATAGCTCTAAAAAATATGGGTTCTCCCGTACCAGTCCCCCACATATACAGTGCTTATTAACTCATTTCCGAGGGCGGCTTACTGAAGTAGGTAACTATTTTTATCCTCACTTTTACAGGTGAACAAGTAAGATTCAGAGAGGCTGTCACTTCAGATGATCACATAGGTTGTGGAACCAGAAATCCAACCCAGACAGTCAGGCTCCAGCAGTCACTATTGTAGATCACGCTAAAACTCTTACCGAACTCTCAGTACCCTATGCGAAATCAGAAAAGAAAAAAAAAAATCCAGGTGATGCAATTATATTGGCAATAGATTGGGACAGGAGCGCTGTACAGAAGTTGTCTGAGATGCCTGAGAAGCCAGTGTGGCTTGCAGGGAGAAGGACTGAATAGGACAAATAAAGTCCGTGTCATGATTGTTCTTATTTGTCTGTTTTTGGAAGCTCCCCATTTGATTCCAGTGTGTGTAGGACTAAGCAGCAGTCTGGAAGTTTTTGGTGACTCAGGCCTGTAATTCTGGCACTTAAGAGGCTGAGGCAGGAGGCTTGCAGTTTTGAGCCCAGTCTGGGCAACCTAATGATTTAGCAAGACCCTGACTCTAAATAAATATTGTAATCTCAAATATTGAGTTCCATCATCCAAGTACTGTAATCCTCTTTCTAGTTTTCCTCACAATCCAAAAAGTTATATTTATAATCCCATTGAGATGTTACTGGAATCCCAGCAAGTTAATTACAATTTACCACCACCCGTGCAACTCACAGCAAGAGTAAAGACACCAAGACATGTTCCAAGTTAAGGGCAGCGAAAGGGTCCTAAATCCAATCCCCGAGAGGACAGGGGGACAAAGGCCTTGATCTAGGCCTCTCCCAGAATTTATTATCTTGTGAAGAAGGGGGGTGGCTCAGGGATGAGTGACAGCGAGGATGGTGGGAATTATGTGAGTAACTTGAGCTAGCTGGCCAGGTAGGAGAAAGGCATCTCTGTAAATTGCAGAGATAAAGATATGTAGAAGATCAATTTACATAATCTAATTAAGGTAGCAACTGAATTGTTTTGGGAGGCTGTCACTTAGGTGTCTGATATGCAAACTGTTGTGTCATAGCCTCTTTACTTTGAGACTCCTACCCAGTTGACATTCCTGGAGCTATTGGCTCTAACATTCCATCCCGCTGTGCTCCTATCCCCACCCCTCCAGAACACTATGACCCGGACTGTCTGTTGGCTTTAGAGATTATATACCAGCACCTCGGCTAGCCTTATTTGTAACGCTTAGAGCCAATTGAAGATAGAAATACCATAGCCAGCTCTCTATATATCAGTATAATGAAATAAGTGGCCAAATAATCAGAGGTGTAGTAATTGTTTTGCATTCAAGGGGAGTCACTGGAGTTGTCTCCCACAAATAAATACATAAATAAATACAGTAAATAGATGACTGAGGATATAATCCAGTGTTAAGGTCTGGGTTCAGTCCTCAGTGTCAAATATATATACTTTAATAAACTGGAATAACCTTTAATCTGAAGGCGTTATTCTTAATCACACAGCCATGCAATAAATGTTTAATTACTTGTATCACCACACATTTCTAAATAGTATATAATTCCTCTTTGCTATTTGGCTATTTTTGCATCATTTTGAATAACAGCCAGCGTTTAACATAATCCAGGGTGATTTATGTGAAAGTCAAGCAATCACTGCATACTGCTAGTAGGGAAATCCAAGATTTGCAATCACATTTATCTGACCTCATATATGCTAGGTTACTTATGTCTTCCCAGAAGACTCAGCTAACCTTAGGGACCTTTAAAGAATATTAATTTCCTGGTTAATGATGATCAGTGCATGATTAAGACAGAAGGAGCTACTTAAAATACTTCTGAGCATATGTGTGACTACTCAAAGGGATAGAAGATATACCTGGCTAAACATAACCATAAAGCCTTGACAATTCTGATGAAATATCCTTTGTTTACTTTGGGTTCTCTTTATAGAAATAGCGAAAATAATTTCTGCTCCCTGATTACTTCAAAAACTATGAAGTATGAAGTGATGGTCTCTCACATGAACATTAGCTTATCAATATAATAATAACCAACTATTTAAAACTATATCATTGGCTTTGTGGGTTTTTTGTTTTTTTGTCTTTTTGAGGCAGGGTCTCTCTATACAGTTCAGGCTGGCCTTGAGCTCACTTTGTAGCCTAGGCTTGTCTCGAACTCACAACAATCCCCCTGCCTCAACCTCTGGAGTGCTGGGATTACAGGGGTGAGCCACCACGCCCAGCTCAGCTTTGTGTTTTCTTGTTTTTTTTTTTTTTAGTACCAGGAATCAAACTCAGGACTTCATACTTACCAGGCAGGCACTGTGCCTGCTGAGCTATACCCCCAGTGGCTTTGTGTTTTAAATAGTCCTGCCTTTTGTTTTTCTCTCCATTAGCATGGGTCAAAAGCAATGCTGCATAAATCAAGAATATCTTGGGATGTGTACATCACATAGTAGCAGTACAGTGAATGATCACTTTTGGGGGGGGCAAGAAAGTTAATAATTAAAATTCCCTATCCCAGTAGTGGAGAACTTACAGAGACTGAGTTCCCAAACTGTAACCCCAAACCCACTTATGTATCACTAAGTGCCAACCCTGCAATTAAACCTGAACATTGAGGTTTAGCTTTGATAAAGCAATTAATACACTTGGCTCAAGTGCTGCCAGACAGGGTTTTGTGTGCCCACTGGGCCACACATACTAAAGGTTCACCATGACTGCCCTGTCCATAGTTTTACCAGTGTAAAACCAAGGGATACATAGTTACCATAAATTGGGTTCAATTTTTTTTTTTTTTTTTTTTGGTACAGGGGGATTGGGATTGAACTCATGACCTCATGCTTGCCAATCAGGCACTTATGCCACTGAGCTAAATCTCTGGCCCTCAGTTCAATTTTTGAAGGACTGAAGGAATAGGTTAAATATAAATATTGCAACAATAAACGTTGCTCCTCTGTGTAAATTTTTTCCTGGGTCAATTTCCCTGTAAGTCTTTTCCTAGATTTTCCTAGTGTTAGTATCTCTGGGATGAAGCTTTCACCTGCTCATGAAATTCTTCTTGTCAGTCTTTGAGTTTGATGTCTTTTATGACCTAGGAAGCTGAACATCAGAGTGGAAACCCATACCATTTTAGTTCTGTAGACCTTATCACCTTTCTTTTGACGGTCGTAAGTCACATTCCTGTATATGTGTCCTGTGTGATGATCCTTCTCTCGGTTATCCTCCGTGGTATATTATATCATAGTAGCATGAAACACACACTTGCTGGCCTGGAATTTTCAACCCTACTGCCTCATCCTCCTAGGGTGCAGGGATTAAAGGCATGTGTCACCACGCTTGGCTAAAGCTCTTGCTTTGTAACAGGCATTAAGTATTATGTACAGCCAGCCTTTTGTATCTATGCATTTGATCAACCAACTGTGCATCAAAAAAATTTGAAAAAAAAACTGCATCAGTACTGAACACACACGCATTTTCTCGTTTCTGTAAACAATGCAGTGTAAAAACTATTTAATAGGTATTTTGTGTTGTATTAGGTGTCATGAGTAATCTGGAGAGGATTTAAATTATATCGGAGGTTACATGCAAATTTCCCACCTTTTTATACATCGGATTTGAACACTCCTAGATTTGATATCTGGAGAAGGTCTGGAACCAGGTCCCGATGGATATTGAGGCATAAAACCATGCTTTTTAACACACTCCTTATGACAACTCAATGAAGTGCATAACTTTTTAGCCTCAGTTTTAAGGGTGAATAGATTAAGATATAGATCCCCATGGGTAGTAGATGATCACATGAGTAGCAGATGATCAGATAGGTAGTAAAACCAGAAATTCTTTTTTTTTTTTTTTTTTGTACCAGGGATTGAACTCATGACCTTGCACTTGCCAGGCAGGCACTTAAGCCACTGAGCTAAATCCCCAGCCCTAAAACCAGAAATTCTATCCAAGCAGTCCTGCTCCAGCTGGACTAAGGAGTAGTAAAGGAGTAAAGGAGTCTTCAAGAATACTCAATATCCTATGGGAAATCAGAAAAACAAAAAATCCAGGTGAGGCAATTGTATTGACAATAGATTGGGAAAGGAAGGCCGAATTGAAGTTGTTGCGGGAGGTAACTCAGAAGGGATTAGGAGGGATTTATGGCTCACACCTGGATACTCCTAGTGCCTGAAATTATTTGGAAATGAAGCTTCCTCTAAAGTAGGGAGGGCATCCACCACTTTTAGTTTTTTTCACGGCCTAGAAAAAAGTAGTAACAGGCAAATATATTCATTTTCTTAACCCCATTTCTGTAAACAATGCATACAGGGACAGGACAGGGACTATGAATTTCGTTTTCTTCGTTTTCATATAGTTTTAAAATTCATCAAGACTGTTCAGTGTATTATCTCGTTTCATTCCCATAGCAACCTGGGTTTATCTTTTCATAACAAAGGTGGAGAGGAAGTTAAGTAACTTGCCCAGGGCTTGCACTGCTTTCTAAGGGGCAGACCTGGTTCCATCCACATTTGTCATCTTTCAACCGGCTCAACCCCGGGACTCTCCAAAGAGCGCAAAACCCGCCTCTCCACACGCGGAGGCATTGTCTTTACTGCACACGCGGGGGGCCTTTCAGATATCCACGATCTTCACCCCAGATCTCTGCCTCCTGGAGAGGGGACAGACCCCGGAAGGGCGACCTCGGCAGTGTCCGTGAGAAAGGCCGGGGTCATTGCACTTCGGGGCCTCGGGTGCTCGCGCCTGGGTTCTGAGCGGCTCGGGCAGAGCCTGAGGAGGGAAGCGAGGCGAGGGGCGCGCATTACACGCATTCATCTCGGGGTTTCCCGTGGACCCAGATCATCACCAACGCGCGTTCCTCAGAGAGGACAGTTTAGGAGCGGAGGGGAAGCGCGTCCTCGGGAGCGCGCCCCCTGCTCCTCCGCCCAGAGCAAGGCGGAGGACGGGTCTCCGCGCAGGTGCGGTCCGCCAGCTCGCAGGCTCCGCCCCGGCTGGCCCCGCCCCTGCGGCCACCGCCCCCCGCCCTGGAGCTGCGGCTCTGGGAGGGCGGGTCCGGGCGCGCGCCGAGTCTATATTTGCGCGCTCGCAGGCGGGCGGCCTCGCCGGCGTCGCGCGCGCTGTGTGTGAGCGAGGTTGCGCGCGCGCGAGGGAGCGAGCGGCAGGCGAGTGAGGGGCCGAGGCCGAGCGGCTTGTGGGAGTCGGTGTCCTTGGGAGTGGGGGCCAGGGCCAGGCAACGTGACCTCCAGGCGGTGAGGAGGGGGCGACGGCCGAGGACGCCCGCCCTGGCCGTAGCAGCGGCTGGCGGCAGAGGAGAAAGGAGGCGGCTCCGGCATCATCTCTCCCCCTCCCCCTCCGCGCCTCAGCCGACCTCCAGCCGGACCCCGGCCACGATTCCCGGGGAGGCCGCGCCAACTCTGCGGGCCGGGGGCGAGGGCGGGGCCGGGGGCGAGGGCGGAGCCGGGGGCCAGGTGAGCGGTCGGCGCCCGCGGGGGCGGGGCGGGGTGCGGCCGGGGGAGCCCAGGAGGAGCCGGCGGGGGCGCGGGGAGGCCGCGGGCGCCGCGGTCGGTGGGGCGGGTCGCCGCCTGGCGTGGTGCAGGAGGTGCGGCGGGAGCGGGGCCTGGGCGTGCGGCTCCTCGTTGGCGAGGGGGTGTGGTGGCCGGGAGCGCTGCCCTGCGGGTCGCGAGTGATGAGCCCCAAGCGGGGCTGTGCCCTCACCCGCGGCTGCTGTGCTCCAGCTCTGGGTGCGTTTCCGAGGGGCCGGATCATCCCCTCTTTTGACAGCTCTCTGGGGAGGAAGAGAGCACCGAAATTTTGTCTTGTTTTTAGTTTTTAAGCATTTGGCTGTGATTTACCCAAAAAACTGTAAATGGGGAGGGTGTGGTTAACTGCTCTTGCCTTATTAATTTATCTTCACCTCTGAGCCCAGGTTCGTAATCTCAGTATTTCGTCCCATTTAGATTCATGAATAGAGATGGAGAGAGTCCGTTCTATTCTGTGAATGGGGTTATTAATGCTGTTAAGAATTTAACCTCAGTGTAAATTCTTTCAGTTATTTTCCCATTAATTGCGTATACTGTATTTTCCTATATTTTCTTTCTTTCTTTTTTTTTAATCAGTACCAGGGATTGAACTCAGGACCATGCACTTGCAAGGCAGGCACTTATACCGCTGAGCCAAATCCCCAGCCCCCCCTATATTTTCTTACACTTAGGTTAAATTCTAAATCTGCATTGGAAGTATACGGGCAGCTTAATATGGGAAGTTTTTCTTTTGTTGGTTTAATGTTTATTGATGGGCATTCTTTATTAACTGTTTTTTTTTTTTTTTGGTCTTTTTGTGACAGAGTCTCGGTATGTAGTTGAGGCTGGCCTTGAGCTCAATTTGTAGCCCAGGTTGGTCTCGAACTTGCAAACGATTCTCCTGCCTCAGCCTCCCAATTATTAACTTTTAAATGTTACTTAAATCTGAGTTTTTGCTTTTACAATATTGAGTAGTTAAGGGGTCATTTTTTCTGTTAAAATGATTTCTTTAAAACAGTTGCAAAATACACTTAAGGTGATTTATTTGGAATAGAACACTGAAATTTCAGTCATGGACACAACGTTTATTTTTTCTCACTTTTTTTTCTCTCTCTCTCTTTTTTTTTTTTTTTTTTGGTACTGGGGATTGAACTCATGACCCCGTGCTTGCAAGACAGGCACTTACACCACTGAGCTAAATCCCCAGCCAGTATTTTTTAAATTTTTCTAAAACGTAGCCTAATTTTAAGAACATAGTGAAATTTCTGATACTGTGTGTTACTTGGTTAGTATGTCAAAGGGAAGGAGGACTGTTTTGGGGTAATCTAATGTTTATTCCTATCTTAATGGTATTTTCTTGTTTCTTGCTGTTGATTTAGTTGTTTGGCAACAGTACTACTGATCCCCCGTCGCCATCTTTCTGTGCCCCTTTTTTGTGGTCTTCTTTTAATCCCATAGTGCTGTAGTCTACTTGTGAGGGAGGAGGGCAGTCTCAATCTGATAAAAGAGCAAAGAAGGGGAACATGAAATTCAGTCACATACAATCCTCCACTCAGTCAGAGCCACGTTTCTCTTCCTGCCTTTTCCCCCGCGGCGGGTAAGGAGCTGAGTAACCTCTAAAATTCCATTTATCTTAGCTTTTTGCTTCTGCTCATTTTTCAAGTTGGTTATACAGTTTAGTGGGTTTCATTTTGGCAGGCTTGTACATGGCACATAAAAAAACTTTGTTCATTTTCATCCTCTCAAAACTCCCTTCTTTGCCTTCAGCCCTCATTTCACATTTGCCATGGCTTTATTTTTCCCATGTTTCCTTAGGGTTCCTATTGGATACACCCATGTCAGTAGTAGCATCTAGGAGCAGAGGGGAGAATGACAAGAAATTAGCACCTTTTTCTTTCTCTTCTCATGCAGTCTCCTTTTTCACTCCAGGGGGAAATTATCAGCAGCATCTTAGAAATGTACTTCTTGGGGGCCGAGGATTTAGCTCAGTGCCATAAGAGCCTGCCTTGCCAATTGCACAGTTGTGAGTTCGAGCCCCAGTACCAAGAAAAAAAAAATGTACTTCTCAGCCACATTGAGAAAGAACACACAGGAGTATTCTTTCTTTTTCTGACTAATGAACATGAACCAAGCCTCAGGCATTAGTTTGTTGAAGCACATGGGAAGCATATATTAAAATATCTCCCAGTTCCTCCTGCCAGTTTGTAGCCACCTGGTACTTGCTACTGGGGCAAGTCACTGGACTTCTTTCTCAAAGCTCCCTACTCTGAGCTGAACGACTGATACAGCACACTAGTGAGGCTGAAAGGAAAGGGAGAACTAAGCAAACTGTTCCTACCTAAGCAAGAGTAGATTTTTATCTTTTAGGGAGCAGGCCTAGATATGTAAACTGAGTGAAAATGGGTGGAGGAAGAACTTCTGTACACAAAAACATGTGGAAGGGGATGTAAAGAGCTGTAAAATGTGTTACATATGTACATGAATTCCCCATGATGAATGTAATCATTATGTACTATAAACACATAATTTGTACTGTAAACGAGTACAACTTAAAAAGCAAATCTAGAAAAACTTGGAGAGTAAGAGAAAACAAAGTATTAAGGAAGGAGAGTTGTGTGTTTTGACACCTGTTTTGGGAACACTTCAGTAATGAGGGTTCCTAGAGACTTTTATGGGCAAATGGGGGTTAAGTCATAAGCAAGTGAGAAAAGACCCTTTAGAAATTGTGGATATTTCACACATGGCACACGGTTTGCTGAAGATCAAACTCAGTTCCTTGAGTGTGCTAGGTCCTATCCTAGCCCTTGAAGTTACATTTTAAGATTTAAGAAGATTGTAATGGGACGATGAAAAGATACTATTTTAAAGTGTTAGCTGTGCTGGCATATACAGTTTCAAGAAAGATTCAGTAGGGAGATTAGGTACAGATGTTGAGGAAATTCTTTTATTATAATACTTGGATTTTCCCTGCTTGTCCCATTAAGGGTTGTTAAGAAATAATATAGTACCCCCCAAATAACTATGCATGTAATGTATTTTTAGATTTCATGTGCCATATGTATCTGTGTGTGCTTTAGGTTTACAGGGAAGGATTGATTTTCAGCCTTCATGTTAACTAATGTGATCATGTTATTTTTAATGTTTTCTTTTCTAGTATTTTTCTTAGTTGGTGGGAGGGAAAAAGCCACAGAGCTAGTCAGCTCTAGAAGCCCGTCTGTGTGGAACCCATCTGGTTATATCTTTTTTTTCCCTCTTACTGAAATCCTGTTTTTGTTTTTCCCCCTAATTTTATTAACAAAGCTAAGTATTACAAGATTAGTTGTGTGATAATGATTAGGTTTTATTTATTTTTAAGAGAAATTGAAAATACAGTAAGTTATGAACTTAAATAGGTACATTTAAATCTTAAGAGAAATACCTTTAAATCTTAAGAGAAAATACCTTTTTTTTTTCCCCCTGGTTCTGGGAATCAAACTCAGGACCTTGTGCTTGCCAGACAGGTTCTTGTGCTGCTGAGCTACATCCCTGGCCTCGAAAATACCATTTTAAAAATACTCTTATGATTCAATACAGCCATCTTTTAAACTCATCCTTTAGCTTTTCGATTTGTTATGTAGTATGTTTTGTGCTATTCACTGGGGTGCAGAATAAACTGCTGTAAATATGGGTTCTACCTTAGCTTTTACATTTTAGTTTTTTTGATTGCTGTATTTTTAATGTCAGTCGGTTTTCTCAGCAGTGTCTGGAGAAGTGCACTAGATTCTCATGAAACATACTAGTTTGTGAATTGATGAGTTTGCAAAACAAAAATCCATTTATTTATTTATTTAGAAACAGGATCTCTGCTTGTAGTTCAGGCTGGCCTTGAATTCACGATGTAACCCAGGCTGGCTTTGAACTCAGCGATCCTCCTGCCTTACTTAACCTCTTGAGTGCTGGGGTTACAGACCTCTGCCATCATACCTGGCATACATGTGTTAATAATCTCCCCAAACTGGCAGTATCTTACTACATTGTAGGAATAAAATTTCTCTTTTTTTTTTCTGGTACTAGGGATCGAACTCACAACCTCGCGCTTGCCAGGCAGGTGCTTAAGCCACTGAGCTAAATCCCTAGCCCTACATTGTAGGAAGAAAATTTCAAAACCACCTTTTTAGGTATTTTCACTTTATATTAAGGTCTTTACATTCCATTTATTTCTTTACTTTTGATAACTACATGCTCTTATAAATAGGGAAATAAAGTCTCAAATTACAATATAGAACTGCTATGTAAGAGCAAACCACTTTTTGTTACTACTCTACTGTCTCACTTTGGGCAACATTGGAGTTTTTGGTAATTCACTGTCTTTTTTGTTTTGTTTTTGGTATGTTATCAGAAAACTGCATTTTTAAATTAATTAATTAATTAATTTATTGTACTAGGGATTGAACTCATGACCTTGAGCTTGCCAGGCAGGCTTCTATGATGCTGAGCTAAATCCCTGGCCTGAAAACTGCATCTTGAAAAATGATGATTTGCCTGAATGGCAACCTTGGAATTCTTCCTTGATGCTTTGGTGTGCGCAGTCGTTTGCTTACTCTTTTGCTGTGTAATTTAGTTAGGCTCACAGTGGGCTAGGTAAATGAGGAGGTTCCTGACTTCTCTTTCTATTTATTTTTTTTCACTATGTATCCCAGTGCTGGGATTATAGGTGTGCACCACCATGCTTGACCTCCCCTATTAATTGAGATCACTGGAAATTGTACTTGAATTTCAGGGAAATCTTCCCCTCTGCTTTTAAGTTTATTAGGTTTAGTATATTACATACCATTTTGAAATTTTATTTATTTATTTTTGTCTTTTTGAGACAGGGTCTTGCTATGCAGTTCAGGGTGGTCTGAAGCTCACTTTGTAGCTTTAGGCTAGTCTTGAATTTGCAACAGTCATCCTGCCTCAGCCTTTCAAACACTGGAATTACAGGTGTGGTCCACCATGCCTGGCTTTTTATTTTTATTTTTTTGTTTTTTATTCAATTTTTTTTTTGTACCTAAAATCAAGCCTCAGGACTGTACTTTCCCAGAAAGGTGCTATGCCACTAAGTTTTGTCCCTGGCCTCAATTTTTGGAATTTTAGTAACTAAGCCACATAATTTGGATAAAAGTTTTTCTGACTGGTTGGAAACGTGTAAAAATTTGCAGTTAATTTTCTTTTTATTGTGATAAAATACAGTACACATAAAAGTTACCATTTAAATCATTAACACTTTTTTACCTAGCAAAACCGAAACTCTATAAACAGTTCTGCCTTTCCCTAATCCTTGGTTTCCAGCAACTATCATTTTTTTTTTTTTTTTTTGTTATGGTACTGGGGATTAAATCCAGTCATGAACATGCTAGGCAAGTGTTCTACCACTGACCTGTTTCTCCAGTTACCTTTTTATTTCTAATTAAAAATTTTGGAGGGCAACCCAGTTGGGATCCCTTCTGTCTCAAACACAAGCTTTCTTTCTCTCAATAAATATATTCTGCCTTTTTTTTTTTTTTTTTTTGGTACTGGGGATGAACTCACGACTTCATGCTTTCCAGGCAAGCACTTAAACCACTGAGCTAAATCCCCAGCCCTATATTCTGCTCTTAAAAAAAAAAAAAAAAAAAGTTTTGGAGCAGGGAATAAGGGTTTTACTAACTTGCTCACATTGGTCTTAAATTTTTGATCCTGCTGTCTCACCTTCCCCAGTAGCTGAGATTACAGACATGGGCCACTTTGGCTGGTTCTTCTGTCTCTGAATTTGATTGTTCTTGTACTTCAGAAGGAATCCTTGTATTTTTCTGCGATTGGTTTATTCCATTTAGCATGATGTTCTCAAGATTCATCCAGGTTGTAGCATGTATCAAGATTCTGTTCTGTTATTAAGTCTTAACTTACAGTTCATTATATGTACACAAGTCACCCCAGTTTGCTTATTCATATGTCGGTGGACATTAGGGCTGCCTCTGCCTTGCAGCTATTATGAATAATGCTGCTGTGAACATGGGTGTACAGCTATCCATTTGAGACCTTCCTTTCAATTCTTTCAAGTATTTACTCAAAAGTAGAATTACTGGATTTATTTTATTTTACTTTATTTTTATTTTTTGTCAGTTTGCTATGCAGTTCAGGCTGGCCTTGAGCTCACTTTGTAGCCCAGGCTGGTCTCGAATTTGCAATGATCCTCCTGCCTCAGACTCCTGAGTGTTGGGATTACAGGGGTATGTCACCATGTCTGGCTTTGGATTTTTTTTTTTTAAGAGTAAGAAAATTTATGGGGGAATAAGGATAGGGAATAGGTATAACTCTTGAAAGACAGGAGGGGACCCAAATAGGTTGCCCAAATTGCTGGATCTTATGGTGATTGTATTTTTAATTTTTGAGGAATAATCATTATTTCCACAGTATCCATGTCATTTTATATTCTCATCAGACATGCATAAGAGTTTCTTTTCATGCACATCTTCATCAACACTCAGTACAGTGTATGTTTTTTTCCCCAATGTATATGTTTTTAATGAGTGTGGTTTCTCAAGGTTTTGATTAGCTTTTTTTTTTTTTTTTTTTTAAGCTACGGGGGATTGAACTCACTGCATCTTACTTGTCAGGTAGGCGTTTATGCAGCTGAGCTAAATCCCTGGCCTTAACTACATTTTTTTGCTAGTGATAAATGATTTGAACTTCTTACTCATGAAGTTTTAGTACATATTATATTATTGTTGTTGTTACTTTTTGGGAGTTGAACCCAGGGCTTTTGCTCTGAGCTATATTTTTACACCTTTTATTTTTTATTTTGAGACAGGGTCTTGTCATGTTGTCCAGGTGTGACTCAAATTTGCAGTCCTCCTGCCTCAGTCTCCCCAGAGAACTGGAATTTCATGCATGTGCCACCACTCCTGGCTGGACTGTTAAATATCAATTAATTGCTTTACCTAATTGAACAATTAGTCTTATGAATTTAGTAATTTTCAGGTTTTTACCTTGTTTAGGATTGGAACTAATTTTTGACTTAGGTCAGTTTTCTAATTTTTATTGGAATGTAGAAATATTTTTCTAAGGTTTGAAACATAAAATAAATGTCAAAGTAAAATGAGAAATGAAAAATGGGGACATTAGACAAAAGTTCTAGGGCCTGGGGATTTAGCTCAGTGGCATAAGTGCCTGCCTTGCAGCATAAGTGCCTTCCTTACAAGCGTTTGGTGTGAGTTTGATCCCTAGTACCGATTAAAAAAAAAAAGAAAGTTCTATTTACTTGGTATGATTTCTTGCTGATAACCCAACACTTTTCAACAAGGTGTGACAGTGTATAATTGCTAGAATAAGATTCAGCAGGGTACAACAAAGAAATCCCCAGATACTATTGTACACTAGTTAGAAGTGTGTTTCTTTCTCATGCAAAAGAAATAGTAGAATCCAGGGCCTTGATCTGTAGAATCGTTTGCGTTCAAGTACTTTCTAACACATAGATTGATTGTCTACCTCTGTCCTGGAGAGTCCAGTCAGGATGAAAAAAGGGCCAAAGAAGAGTGTACCTCTTACGTATGGTTTCTGGAAATGGCTCATCAATATTTTCACTTATATCACTTGGACCAAACTTTAGTTACATTGACATTAGGCAAAAAAATTAACTGTCAACCGGTTAGATGATAGCCTTGTTTTTTGTGTTTTCAGAAATTGACGAATGAATTCTAAGAAACAATGGAGGTTAAGAGTAGGAAAAATTTACTGAGACTGATAGTGCCTGAGCGACAGGCGGAGACTTGAAAGTGGGTTGACAACAAGCCCATTTTTCACAAAGTTTTATAGATCAAAATTAGGAGCTGGGCAGTGGCATAAGTGTCTGTATGGCAAGCTCAGGGTCGTGAGTTTGATACCTGGTACAAAAAAATTACAATGTTCAAAATCATGAGGTAGGTACAGTGTGGGTCAAAACTATGATCAACCAATAAGATCACAAGTCTAGCCACTTCGGTATTACTGATCCAGTGGGGAAGCAGGTCACATAGCTAGTACATGGAAAGAAAAAAGACCTTTTTAGGGAGGATGGATCAGGACATCTTAATCCATTTGGTGACTGATGTCTAGCTAAACTTTATTGGATCAAGTGATGCCAGTTATAGGATAATCTTTCAAGTTTTTGCTTATCCTTTGGGGACACATGTTGGTTTGGCCATTTTGTCTTTTATCTTTAGGTGTGGCCTTTGACAGATGGGCCTCCAGCCACAGTTGTAACGCGTTCTCTACTTCTGCACTGACTCCCTCAAAGGCCTAGCCTTGTCTAAATTATCTATAATATTTTTATGTAACCTAGTTGTCTATAATAACATGACCACGTTTAGCTGCAAGAAAGTCTAGGGGACATGAATGATCTTTTAATTACATGGCATTATGGCTAATTAAATAGCAGGTATCCAATTACCGACTAAGGAAGGAGTAGAAAATGTATAGTGGGAGACAGCTGGCAATCTTTGTCATAGAAAGTGTGGGATTTGAAATCACTCTGCACTGTATCACTTTCTAATTGTGGCTTTAGGTTAGATGAGTTATCTAGCCTCTGTGTTAGGACACCTTCACTGCCAGATGAAGATAGTAATATTTCAAAGGGGGATGGTTGTTAATGATACAGATAAATTGCCTAATGTATATGGTTAATCACTCAAAATGGACATTTGTTTTCTTTACCCAAATTTCTTTCAATGATTTTTTGTTTTTGTCCTTTGAGACAGGGTCTTGTTATGTAGTTCAGGCTGGCCTTGAACTCGTTTTGTAGCCCAGGCTGGTCTTTAACTTGCAATGATCCTCCTGCCTCAGCCTCCTGAGTACTGGGATTACAGGTGTGTACCACCATACCTAGCTTTGATGATATTTTATAGCAGAAAAGAGTGCAAAGAAATCAGAAAACCTTAATTCCAGTCCTAGCCTTTGTCATAGTGTTTTGGGCAGGTATTCTTTAAAATGGTGATAATATGCCTGTTTTACTCATTATACTAGAAGTAGTATAGTATGTTTGCCTGTGTGTGTATGTGTAGGTTTTTTTTTTTTTTTTTTTTTTTTTTTGGCGGGGTACAGGAATTGAACTCAGGATCTCATGCTTGCCAGGTAGCTGCTGTGCTGCTGAGCTAAATCCCCAGCCTCAATTTATCTTTTTTTTTTCTTTTTTTTGGGGGGGTGGACAGGGTCTCACTATGCAGTTCAGGCTGGCCTTGAGCTCACTTTGTAGCACAGGCTGGTCTTGATCTGTCAATGATCCTCCTGCCTCAGCCTCCCAGTTGCTAAATTACAAACATGCACCCCCATGCCTGGCCTCTATCTATCTATCTATCTATCTATGTATTTATTTGTGTTTTTTTTTTCATATGGGGGATTGAGCTCATGACTTTGCACTTGTCAGGCAGGTGCTTATACCGCTGAGCCAAATCCTGGCCCTCTGTCTCTTACTTGTCCTCAGAATAGAACTCAGGACCTTGTGCTTGTCAGGTAGGCACTTGTGCCGTAGAGCTCTATCCCCAGCCCAATATAGATGTTTTAAATCTCACCTGTGTGCATTGTTTTGTGTGAACTGTGTTGTGTAAAGAAGTAGAAACTTAAAAAAAAAAAGTAGAAACTTGTCTGTAGCTTTTTGTTTTTTTGTCTTTTTCAAGGCAGGGTTTCACTTTTTGGTTCAGGCTGGCTTTGAACTCACTTCGTAGCCCAGGCTGGTTTTGAACTCAGGGCAAGTGTCCTGTCTTAGCCTCCCAAGTGCTGGGATTACAGGTGCGTACCACCATACCTAGTTTACTTTTTAAGAAGAGTGTCATAAGTGAGAAGAGTTTTTTATAAGGAGAGCATATGAATGAATGCCTCCATCTCCTGAGTGTTGGTATTATAGGCATGGGCCACCATACCCTACAATAAAATCATACAGACCAAATTATGTTTTGTGGGTTGAAAAGAGCTGTAGCAGTAGGATTTAGTGAGAGAAAAAACCTTGATAAAACCTGAGAAGAAGTAAAATTGGTGTTAAAGATAACATTTTATTAATTCACTGAGAGCAAAAATGTAACCTGGAGGGGAGACTGTTGAAGGTAAAGCTGCCAACTGTTGAGTCCAGGCTCTGATACTTATTAATGTTGTTGTTATTATTATGGGTTTCAAGTCTCTTAACCTGCTGTGAAGTTTCTTTTTCTTTTTTTTTCCCTAGAGATTGAATCCAGGGAGCACTGACTTAGCCCTAGCCTTATATGATTTTTTATTTATTTGAGACAGGGTCTGGCTCTGTAGTCTACACTGGCGTGGAACTCCCTATAGAGTCCAGGCTGACCTAGACTTGCACTCTTCTTGGGTCAGCCTTCTCTGGGTGCTGAGCTTCTGGTATCATAGGCATGCACCACTACACCAAGTTTGTTTCTTTTTTTCTTTTTTGACATCAGGTCCACGTTGCCCACAGTTTAAATTTGTGGTCCTCTTATCTCAGCTTCCCAAAATGGCTGAGATTATAGGAGTGTGTCACCAGACCCAGGCTCTCCCCAGTTTCTTAACCTGTAAAATAGTTATTATAATTTAAACTTGATTGATTTTAGCTTTTTTTTTTTTTAAGCTTTTTTTGTTTGTTTCTTTTTTCCTTTTTGGCATTACTGAATATGGAACCCAGAGTCTTATACATACCAGACAGGTGCTTCTACCACTGAGACAGCCACATTCCAGCCCCAAAGTTGAACTGAAACAGCATTTACAAAAATGTGTAATAAGTTAGTATCTGAACTTTGATAAGAAATTTAGTTGCTTGACATTTTCAACGTTGTGCTTTTTATGTGTTTGTGTATGTTACTGGGGACTAAACACAGGACCTTTGCCACTGAGCTATATCCCTAACCTTTTTTTTCAAATTTTGTTTTATTTTTGTCTTTTTGAGATAGGGTTTCACAATGCAGTTCAGACTGGCCGTGAACACATCTTGTTACTAGGCTGACCTTGAGCACAAAATCATCTTCCTGCCTCAGCCTCTCGAGGCTGGGGTTACAGGTGTGAGCCATTGTGCCTCACTCACAGAATCACAGATAAGTTGCTCAGGCTGGGCTCAAAGTTATGATCTTATCTCTAACCACTGTGTCTGGCGCGTCGTGCTTCTCTTAATATGGTAGAGATGCATCCTTATTTGTAAACATTTAATTTTAGTAGGGAAATACATGATCTTTTTCATATTGAGCAATAACAATAATAGGATAAATGTTCACACTGCCCTGAATGTCTCAGGGTCCTGGTTTGAGAAACCAGCCATATGTTGACTAGTCTTACTCTATTTATAATAAATAGAATCACTTGTTAAACATGACTAACCATACAAAGATATAAACTTAAGAACTCCTTTTATAGAATTGGCAGGCCTAGTTTTAAAAAAACACATGAATTATAGTGTGGTAGTGCTAGAATATATGTATAGTAATGTAAAGAATTACTTTAGGTGCCTGAGAAAACTTAGCAGGTGCATCAGAGTTTATAGCCCAGAGTTCATAAAGTTAGATAGGCCTAGGGTATATATTCCTGGCAACAAGCATGAGAGAATGCAGTGTGTTCAGCAAATTGAAAATGACAGAGAGCAGATTAGTTTGAAGGCTTTTATAGTATTCCTGATGTGTGATAAATAAATGAGAGGTGAAAGGAAGAACACAGCTCAAGTAATTTGCACATCAAATTAACATTGTGTAGGCATGTTTGTAAAAGTGGAGGAAAGGTGAAAGCAAAAATGATGCCCAGGTTTCTTAATTGAATACCTTAATTAGGATAATTGAATCTGGTTCTCCAGAGAAATGCAAGTTACATATAAATATATGTTAAGATACATATTTAGGTCTGGAGATTTTTAGCTCAGTGGCGTAAGCACCTGCCTGGAAAGTGTGAGTTTGATCCCTGGTACAAAAAAAAAAAAAAAATTTACATGTCTGCTTTTAAGAAATTGGCTGTTAATGATTGTATGGCTGGTAAATCCAAAATTTGTAGAGAAGGGCAGCAGTCTGTGAATTTGGGTACAGAAGAGTTAATACTGCAGTCTTAAGTCTGAAATCTGTTGGACAGACCAACAAGCTAAAAATCAGAATATCTAGAGCTTTGAGAGTCCTGAATTTTGAGGCAGCATTCCTCAGTTTTTGGCCATTAGCAAGGCCTTCAAATCATTTGATGAGGCCCATCCATATTTTGGAGGCTAACTTATTTTTTTTAAAAACCACTGACTATAAGATGTTACTCACATCTATAGTATACCTTCAGCAACATGTGGACTAGTTGTTGATCAGATAGCTGGACACCTTCAGAGCCAACTTGATAAAATTTAATGATCATAGTGGGGACTTCAGGTTCCACAGCAGACGTGAATAAAAATAAAATAAATTGTTTTGAGACGTATTTCACCATGTAGCTTAGGTTAGCCACATCTTTGTGGCTTAAGATGACCTCAGAATCATAATCCCTCTGCCTTAGCATGCCCAGCTTCAAATCAATTTTTTTTAGACGTTCAACTGAAGCGACATTGGGCAGTGTTCAGTTGGGTATGCCCGGTAGGCTCAGTGAAGTAGGACTTTGTTATGGGATTCTGATTGGAAAGAGACACTTAACTGGGTTTGTGTTTCCTTAATAGCTGAAAACTGCACAAGGGTGACACTTAAAGAGTAGGGAACAGTTTAAAATGAAGCTCTGAGGATTGTGTATATAGATACTTATTGTTTAATGACCAAGTTCTGGTCCTATGACTAAGTGATTAAATGAGTTGGTCACTGAATGAGGAATTTGTACAGTATGTATAAACAAGGTGTACTGTACAAAAAAAAAGACATTGAGGCTGTATTCACAGGGTGTACAGAACTGCTGGGTATGGTAGTGCATACCTATAATCGATTATATCACTTGAGGCCAGCCTAGGCTACATAGTGAGTTCAAGGTCAGGCTGTATACATAGCAAGACCTTGCCTCAAACCAAACCAAACCACCCAAAATCTGTAGGACTGTAAGGAGGAAAGGAGGCAGTGGAGTGCCTAAAGCTCAAGATACACAGATTTCATCTTCACAAACATGACCCAGCGCCTGTGTTTCCCAGCCAAAAGTGGATATTACAAATAAGTCTGTAGTAACTTCCAGTGAAGTAAATTCTACTAAAATTGTGTTGCATTTTTCAGTAGAATTGTGTACAAATTCTGTTGTATTACTTGTATAGAATAGGCCCTCACTATCCTAGTATCCACACCTGTGGATTCTGTCAACTGTGGATTGAAAATATTTGAGGGAGGAAGAAGTCATGTTGAACATAAATATTTTGGTACTGGGAATCGAACTCATGACTTTGCATTTGCCAAGCAGGCACTCATGTCACTGAGCTAAACACCTGGTCCCATGTTGAAATAGACTCTGTCATTTGCTGAACAATAAATATACTATAACATCTATTTGCATAGAATTTGCCTTATATTAGCCATTATAAGTAATCTACAATGACTTAAAGTACATGGGAGAATGTACTTATGTAAATAATAGGCCATTGTATGTGTGGGACTAGAGCAGCTGGGGATTTTGGCATCCTGGGAGGAGAGAAGGTCTTAGAACCAACAATCTACCTTGGCTGCCGAGGGATGATTTTTTCTACGACTTTTGTTTTCTTTAGTTGGATGCTGAGCTCATATGCTATGTCCTTAGCTGGAGCAAAAGACTTTACTACAATAAGAGGTGCCTTTTTATAGTAAGATGGTCTTTTGCTGTTTTGTCCTTTATAAAGCATGATAATTAACTTTGGTAATGAGCCTTACAAGAAAAATGAGGAGAGAAAGGTATATTTGGGCTTTCATTTTAACTTTTTCTCTTACACTATGATGTGATACATATCTTTTGCTGTCTTGTCTGTCATTCTGTAGAGAATAGATTGATATTCCCATTATAAAAACTAAATATTCAAAAAAAACCCTAAATATTCATAATGTTCTTTGAGGTTTTGAGTTCAAATAATTCTTTGTAGTGAGGAAATTTGATCTGATAGGAAATCAAATACTAAATGTTAGATCCTAGGATGTTTACTTGAAATTATTTATAAGGTAAAATAAGAAATTACTCCTAAGGTTGGCTTAATATGGGAATTAAAATTGGAGGAAATTATTCTCCTGCTAAAATGTTACCTTAAATGGAGAAAATAATTCACTCTTAAATGCCATCTTTTTTTTTTTTTTTTGGTACTGGGAATTGAACTCACAACCTAGCACTTGCCAGGCAGGTGCTCATGCCACCGAGCTAAATCCCTGGCCCCTTCAATACCATCTTAAAAGTGAAGGGAGTCTTAAGCAGTAAAACAAATGTTTTTCCTGTGAAAGGATGAACTAAGTTTTCTGTTTTTGTTTTTGTTTTTGTTTTGAGACAAGGTCTCACTATAAAGTTCGGGCTGGCCATGAGTATCACTGTGTAACCCAGGCTGGCCTCGAAGTCATGGTGATCCTTTTGCCTCAGCTGCCTAAGTGTTGGGATCACAGGTGTATGCCATCACACTAGGCTGAACTAAGTTTTTTTTTGGGGGGGGGATTGGGGATTGAACTCGTGACCTCACGCTCACCAGGCAGGTGCTTATTGCTGCTGAGCTAAATCCCTGGCTGAACTAAGTATTTTAAAATGCTGCGTGTGGTGGTGCATGCCAGTAATCTCAACCCTGGCAAAGCTGAGGCAGGAAGATCATCAATTGGAGGCAATCCTGGGCTGTGAAGCCATTCAAGGCTGACCTAGACCACATGGCAAAACTCTGTCTCAGTCTCCTGCCCCCACAAAAAGGGATGATTCATATTTACTTATTCTTGTCTAGAGTATTCCAGGATGACTCTATTTTTATTTTTGTGCTGATATAGTTGTTTGCATGGGAAAATACAGGAGAGTAAATTCTCTTTGCAGAATTTCTTGATTTCAAAAGCTTTTTTAACTACCATTTATTGGTATCTGATATTTATATGTTGCTTGCCTTTAACACTGGAAAAACTAAAATCATTGAAGAATTAGTTGGTCTGCATTTACATTCCAAAAGGAAATGGTGTACTCCTATATGTGGGATTTGCAGTTGCCACATTTTTTTTTTTTTTACACTCCTTTCAGTGTGAGGGAAAGCAATCATTTTAAAAGAAGATAACAAACTTCCGAATTTGCAGAAGAATAGTGAATAACATTAGAACTTTTAAGATTCTGGATCATTAGTAGGACTGTCATTTATTTGGTGTACTTTTGACTCTTGTGCTGTGCAAATTTACTGCAATCCTTCTGACTTGCCAGGTTTTTTGCTTCTTATTTTGCTTAATGTTAGTATATAGAACATGAAGAAAATAGAATGTTAAAAACATAGAAAAGTAGTTGTTTCAAAATCATAATTGTAGGACGTGGCTGTGGTCATGAGGAGGTGCCCA
>PVJX010014517.1:0-44578 GCA_004027295.1 Dolichotis patagonum | reverse complement strand
TAAAATACAGAAACAATAATTTAAATATTGTGATTTCTAATATACTCAAATGAATGATAGGTTATTTTTATTTAGTGCAATTCCTCCCATGTAGTTTTCAAAGATGATTGTGAGTGCTGATACATATACATGCCAATTGCTTTTTGTGGCATATCAATATTTTCTCATTGTACCAATTTTTATGTCACTGCTTTCTGTGGCAATGATAATTAATTTGTAGGTAGCATGAGCTATCATAAGGAGATTTTGTTTTCATGCTAAGATTGCTGACATGGTAGTTAATATGCTTGTTCAAAGAAAGATTTTGTGGTTCTCATTTTGGATGAAAGGAGGAATTGTAGTTTTAAGATGCAGTACAAGGGAAAAGCATAAGTAAATGAATATAAATATTCAGTAAGTGTATGTCGATAGAGAGGTTGAGAAGCAGGCAATAAAAATAAATTGAAATAGAAAAGAAAAGGAGGTTTGTATACTCTTCACCTGAGTCTTATTGATTTATGGATTGTTTATCAATAGAATACATGACCTCAGGCTTCCACTTTTATTCTGCTCCATCCCACTCACCCCATTTCAAATTTCAACCTTCTCAGTATTCTGTACTGAATTTCTTTTAACCAAAGTAGAAAAAACTCTCCCCCTGAACAATGTTTTCTTTAAGGTCATGAATTTCTCCCTCGTGCTCTTAATATTCACATCCTTCCTTCATTAATTTTATACAATTATACAATGATTGTAATGAAAACAGTCAAACTATTTGCTTGTCATGTAATTGTCTAATAATCGTGATAACAAATTATTTTAGAAAGACAGAAATTATTAAACTGATAAAGTGACTGTTTCAATGAGAATATTGTTCAATTACTTATTCTCTACGTGAAAATGTTATTAACAACAAGAAAATAGATTCCCTATCCATGCCAATATAATGAAACTGAATTGATTTAAGCATATATTCTTTGTGTGCCATGTATTCTCCTGGTGTTGAATCTGATTCATGAGGTATTTCACTGAATGTAGCTTGTCATCTAGGGCCAAACATTTTCTACATTTGAAAAAGTTTGATCATGTATCTTATTAATTTTATTATCATCTTTACTAAAATATATTACATAGATCATAGAGAATGGAATTGGAAAAAAATAAAGTCATTTGAAAATCTAATTTTTTTTCTTTTTTTTGGTACCAGGGATTGAACTCCTGACCTCATGCTTGCTAGGCAGGTGCTTATGCTGCTGAGCTAAATCCACATCCTTGAAAACCTAATTTTTGTAACGGAGCCTATGTAAAGGAATAAAATTCAAAAGTAACAATTGTTTCTGAGACATTAAACATTGGTTAAAATTAATCAAAATTTATTTGTATTACCTTATTCCTTGACTTAGGCATACCTTCCTCTTCCAATATAAGACTGTGTAAGAGTTTTGACTTTTTTGTGTCACTGTGTTTCTAATACACATGGAAATCACAAAATTCTATCAAATGATTACCTATTCTTCTGGAAAAAAATGCAAAAAAATACTAAATATTTGGATTTAAGGGTACTTCTTCATACATCTGATTAGAGTAAACCATTAGTAGTATAGTTTCCTCTGCCTTGGGGACTTGTTTGATTCTGAAATTTGAATGCTACATGGTGCTGACTGGCTCAGATAAAGCTGATCGAACTGCCAGGTCTCTCACTGGCTACACTGTGACACTGCATGACGAGTTGTAATCTTTATAAAGAGTCACCAAGGCAGTTAGAGCAATCACAGCTATGCCCCAATTATATTTTGAATTAAAGTACTCTTTTACTTAAAATCACCAGAGAGCTGCTTCAATTTTCAAATTTATTTTGTAAAAGTAGGTGAACCTGAGGAGGCCATCTACTACCTCTGTGTTCAAACCCCAAATTGTGGAGTCCTAATATCTGCTCTCTTTCCCTTTCTCTCAGCCAATTAGTTGTTTAGTTTGGTCAAGTCCACCTGCAAAACGTGTTGACTCTGCACACTTTTTTCCATCTCCACTCCTAGATCAAACCACCACCACTTTCCTTTAGATGAATGAAATAACTTCCCACTGCTACTATTTCCACCCACAATCCCATCTGCAAACAGCAGGCTGTGACAGTTTTTCAGTCAGTCCAATTATGCCACCCCTTGCATCAAACAGGACAATGACTTCCAATGCTACCTATAATGATATCCAAACTTTTCACATGACATATAAAGCTATATGTAATTGGTACTTCTCTTTGGTGGTGACTGCAAACCGTAGCAGAGTACTTCGGCCACACTGGACTTTCCTCTCAGCTCACCAACACAAAATTCTGGCCTGATCCAGGGCCTGCATTTTAACTTTTGCTCGCATACATGGCCCCAGATGTTCACATGCTTGGCTACTTAGTCTTTGGGTCTCAAGACAATCAAACTCTTTGATAGTTCTCCCCAAAATTCTATCTAAATGAGACCACCACCACATTTAGTCTCTCTTCCAGGGAACAGCAATTCATTTCAGTCGCCTGCTGTGGTAGATCAGAGAACCACAGAACTGAAATCCAAAATATTTACTATGGAGTCTGCATTGGAAGAAGTTAGCCATAACACTTTATCTCTGACTCTAAACACAATTTGACGATGGTCTGTTAATATGTATTCCGTCACTATCTGTGACTTTTATTAGAACAGAGACCTTTTGTTTCATTCAAATCCTATTTCCCAACATTGAATGTATATTCAGGAATATAGCAGGTTTAAAATAAATACCCTTTGAATCATGGATAAATAATATCAGAAAAAGTTTTCAATTTGCATATGGTGAGTAAAGTGCAATATCATTTAAATGGTCACCTGCTTCTTTCTAGGCAAGGAAGGTTCCCTATTTCTCAAAACCAAACCTGGCCAGCAACTAGACATGACCTGCATGGAGAAGGATTTGACACTGTGGTGAAATTGGAAAGACCATTTGACTCAATGTGATAAACAAAAGATGAGTAGAAACACTGTATGTTGATTTGTGAGCGGAAAAACTACAAGACCGACCTGTTGGTTTACCAGTGTCTTCTTTTCCTTTTATCATAATATTAGCAATGTTCCAAACAAGCACTGCTTCACCACTGTGGGTTGTAAAGACTGGCTAAAGAGACTCACTTTGGAGTTGTTAGAAGAAAGAAATAACCTTTGTATTCAGAACTGCTGAAATTTGGAGGGTTATGATAACAGATCTTAACTTAGCCAACATCAATTGATTCAAAAATATGCAGGATTTGGTATTGGTAAAAATAGAATGGTTTGGAGGTCAAGAAGGAAGTCTTCTGAGGAGGTGTTGCGCTGCATTTTCTTGTCACAGTCTGGGGTGTTCAATGTGTCTTTACTCAGTGTTATATCATATCTCTTGTGATTGGGAACAGATGGCTGAGAGGGTTTTCAGATGATGTTCTGATGATCTGGGAACACTGAACAATGTTTAATCACTTGAAATTCTTAAAAATAATTTCACGGGGATTGGAAAAATGAGTAGCAAGATATATTTTGTTTCTTCAAGGACGGCAACATAGAAAGTCGCCATGATTATGGCTATCAAGTAAGACAATGTAATTTAAGCAGGCTTTTTCCATTACATATATTATTTCTTCTAATATTAACTATGATGTTTTCTATACAATGCTTGAGTTCTTCCTCAACGTAAAAATCAACACTCTGAATCTACATAGTTTTTTTATATAATTCTTTGGGTTTGAATGTCTTCTCATCCCTTTGTGTGTATAATTACTTTCACATATCTTAGACTGTTCTCAGATCATTTTTCCACTTTCTGAATTGTATCAATGAATGAATCTCCCAGCAGTTGATATTTTCCTGTGTAAAGTGTCTACACACTTTCTGCTTCTGGTAATATCTTTTGCATTCTTATGAAATAGTATAGACTCCCATTTCAATTAACAATTATTTCTTCTTAAATTCTTATCTATATGACACAGTGATCAGTTGAATTCTACTCTTGCTTGTATAAATTTTGCTTTCACTCTGATTGCTTTTTCTTGGTTGTTTTCCTGTTCTCCAGATTTTTTCTTGGTTATGGTTATTTATTATAATGTGCTTAAGAAACTTCAGTAAACTATTTACACATTTGTGTATATATGATTCTTTTGATTTGTGAGTCCATCTTTTTTTTACCAGTTTAAAAAATCAACAGCCATTATCTCTTCACATACATTATTTCAATAACCTCTATCAAGCTCACTTTTGCCCTGTTTTCCTCTTACTAAATAAAAGTTCATTTCTCTCAAAATTCCGTCAGTGAAAACTCTGCTGACTAATTCTCTAATCAGGTACATCTAATCTATTACTTGTGCTGCTTACCTGACAACTATAGTTTGCTTTTAATCCACATTTTAATTTTTTGTTTATATCAAATATCTTATTTTCTCATCTCAATGATTTCATCCTTATTTATTTATACTTTTCATCCTTTGGTGTAATATATTCTGCTTATCAATTCTAGTGTGTTCATAACATGATGGTCTTTGTATACATGAATCCCATTTTTATTCTTATTGTTATTTGCTGTTTCTACTCACTATTCAGTTTTTACTGCAAGTGCACTATATAATTATGCTAAAAAAAATTCAGTACCACTAAAGTAACAACCATTTGTGTCATTTGTGTTACTTACCTGTATCTATATTTGTACGCTGAGTCTCTCTGCTAGGATAGTAGCTTTAGCCTTCTCCAAACATCATCTTACTATGCATGTTTGAGAGTGTATGTTGAATATGATCTTGTGAGAGTAAGAGGAATAGGAGAGTCAGTAGAAACTTTTAGTATCTCTTGCAAGTCTCTGATTGAAGTTGGAAATTGTCTGTAAACATTCTTTTGGACAATGCCAGTCATGTGGCTAAGCCCAACATCAATGAGGCAAAGAATTGTGCTGTGAATGTGTGCATTTGCAGCTTATTCTCAAATTCACCATGCTAATATAAGTTTTCAACTTGGAAAACAGTACACACAGTTTTTGGTTTTTTTTTTTTGAGATAGGGTCACACATGTATTTCAGGCTGACCTTGAACTCACTACAAAGGCCAGATTCGTCTCCAATCCACAGCAATTCTCTTGCCTCAGCCATAGCTAATAATTACAGGCGTGTGCAACCTTCTCAGGAACACACAGATATTTTTTGATAGCAAACTATATTCCTTCTTTCTATTACTAAAACATGAGTGATGTATACATTTTGACAACCATTACCTATTTCTCCTTGTGAATCATATTATATATCCACGTGCACATATAATAAACATTACCCTCAAATACGCAATGTCAGTCTTAGTAAAAGAAGAAATTCAGGGGCCAGACCAAGCCTTTCCTATGAGCCAGCAGCAGCCATGTGGCCCAGGAAGAGAGCCAAGAAATTAACCCTTCCTGTGAGCCAGCAGCAGTCATGGGCCAGGCTAACCCCTTCCTGTGAGCCAGAAGCAGCCATGCAGTGGTGAAGAGGACCAGAAAGTTAACTCCTTCCTGGGGGCCCAGCCAGCACGTGGCAAACAACTGATTCAAAGAAACATAAGCTGCGATGAGAACTACTGAGGTAAAACAAACAAACAAAACTTAATGTCTCTATTATTTGATTGACTTTACAGGTCTCAAGCTGGTAGTCTGAGCATCTATTTAGAGGGTAACAATATGTAATATAGTAACTATGGGGAATTTCCTTCTGAAGGTGTTAGTCATTGTTAATTCCCTCTTAACTTCTTTTAAAGTCCTGTATAATTTTCATTGTTTGGTTTTGTTTTATGTTGTTGATTTTTATTTTATGTGATGGCATGGACATCTATTTTGAAGATAACAAGATATATTGTGGCATCCATTTTTTATTTCCTTTTATTTTGTTTTGAAGTCCTGTATTGCTTCCATTGTTTTGTTTTGATTGGTTTTATCTGTTCTGTTTGATTTTATTCTGTCTAATGGTTTGGGCAACTGTTTTGAAAAAGACAAGAGGCATTAGAGGTTAATTTCCTAATACCTTGTTTTGAAGTTCTGTATCACTTTCACTCTTTTGTTTTGATTGGCTTTATTCTGTTTTAGTTTGTTTGATTTCTGTTAGGCTAAACCAAGGCACAACTGAGACCACTGAGGCAGGCAAAGTTGAAGCAATGTGTGAGGACTTTATTACTGATCGGGTACAGTCAGGCCAATGGCAAAAAACCATTGGTCCTGAGCAAGAAGTGAGGGCATGTTTTATAGGGGAGTTTAGGTAGGGGAGGGAGGTATTGCTGAGAGGGGTGCAAAATTTTGGGTCACTGAGTAGGAAGTCTAAGGCTAGGTGATATACAGGGCAGTGTGGGGTAAAGGGAATGCTGGCAGGCGTAGCCTGTCACTTGTGGTTTTTGTGGAACCAACTCTTGCAGACCAAGCTGAGTGGGGACAGCTGTTGGCTTCTTGTGAACACGATGCCCCCTAGGTGTGAATAGCAGCTCTGCCTGAGGAGTTTTTTCTCTCTTAGTTTCTCTCTTAGTGGGGGTCTAGTTCACAAACCTGACAGTTTCATTCTCTTTAAAATAAAAAAAATTAAAAAACAAAATTCAGAAGTTATCATTGGCTATAAAGGATATTATCACATCTAAGTCAATGATGATAATTTTTTTTCTATTTTTGCGTTGTCTAATAATTCAAATTATTTCTCACTTTTGTCACATGTTAGCTATATGGTGAACTGGGTTAAACATCTTCACTTAAATGATAAATTCAGCAAAGAGATCAAGAAAAATATTCCTTTGATGGTTAGAAACACATAAGCTTAGATCTCTGTGTGAATGCCAGGGTGGATCCTGAGGTCACAGTAGCTATTCAGAAAACAGAGCCTACTAGAGTAACAAATGAAGGTTAATTTTCTTAATTTGTGTAAAAAAATACAAAAATACTTGAATTTTAAAAATGTTTAAGCCATTGTAAACTCTCCGATGTCATAGAATAGCAACGCATTTTTTAAATTCATGAAACTGCATTTTAGCAAATACTATCATCACTGTAGCCTTAAAGATAAGTAAATCTGTAATTAATGAGGCAAAACAGCTCTAATTATCTTTGGCACTTATCCATTCAATATCAAATATTCATTATTGAATTCTGTTCTGTGATGAGCATTATCCTTTGCTTTCCTACTTTCAGGCACTGACCTTTCACTGAAGACAGACATTTAAGTATCTGCCATAGAGCTAAAATTACTGTAAGTGGTAGTAGCTATATATACTTGAGTCGAAGATTAAGGGTTCCGAACATAAGCACTGATCAAATATTGGCTTCGTACTTTCTAGTGCTTTCACAAGTGAGTTTTGTTTATTTGCCTCTGCTTTGATTTTGTTTTCTTTAATTGGGGGAAAACAGTTCTAGTTGCCTTACATTACCACTGACTATTGCATTTAGGTTCACAACAGTAAAAAGTACAGAGCAAGAAGATTGACTTAGCACTCGTTATCATACTCGTGATGCTTTAAAACTTTATCACACTGACATTGGTTCTCTTATCATGACAATAATAATCATGAACCCCAGGCACCAACTTGACTACTAGAAAAAGGGATCTTTTACCCAGATGAAACTTAAATTAGTCCTTAAGGTGAAATCCTTGTTTTTTCAAATTGAGAATGTGAAAGCACGCCAATAAAAGAGAAAGTGTATCCCGTATAAAGTGAGCAAGGTCTTGAAGTTAATCAGTGTTCCCTAGTAACATTGCCAAGGTTAGTGTCTGTCACTGGAGGGACTGACTGAAAAGTGATCACCTAAAATTCACTCATCTAGACTATATTTACAGAGTTCCTGGATTTCAGTTCAGGAACAAATTTAGCACGTTCCTATAAAAAGAATGCTACAAATCAATTATATTAAAACATTTGCAGTTGGGTGTGGTGGTGCATACCTGTAATCCCAGCACTCAGGAGCCTGAGACAGGAGGATTGCCAAAAGTTCAAGGCCAGTCTGGGTTACATAGTGAGTCCAAGGCCAACCTGAACTACATAGCAAAACTATGTCTCAAAAAGCAAGCAAGTGAACAAACCCAACAAATAAACAAAACCCAAATAAAACATTTGCTTAACACATTTCATATAAAGATCCATCCTGTCATAATTGCCAAGAATGCAAATCCATTGTTAAAAGAATGCAATGGAATTTGCTATGCAGCCAGTACAATTTGCTTGATGCTGACTTTCTAAAGTTCTCCTTTCTTGGATTTTTGGAATTTCCCAGAGGTGCCTTCTAGGAGAGTGTACAGGAAGGGGAAGAGGCTGGTTCCAAAGTCTGAGGCTTCCTTCTGTCAGCACAACCCTTAAGATAATCAGCTTTGGATTTCACACGGGTGACCTCATTTAAGAATAGTGATGACTATTCTAAAAGATACATCTACTGAATATTACTGAGCTAGATACTATGTACCATAACACAGAAAAGGAAGCAAAACTGTGACCTCTTTCTATACCCCAATGTTTACGGACAGTCACTGAAAACCAAACTGGTAAACACATCACGTGGCTGCTTAACGTGGCTGCGTGGCTCACGTGGCACGCAGTATTTCCAGGGCGTGATTCATGAGTGAAAGTGAAGCAGCTGTCCCATACTCACCCTGAGCATCCTGGCCTCTCTCACCAAAACAGATTCTTAAGGGGCACACCTCAAGTTTGAGTTAAAAGAGGACTGTTGGACCACAGAATTAGCCCAGTGGGATGGCAAGCACAGGGTTGGGAGTTTAACCCTGGTACAAAAAAAAAAAAAGAAGAAGACTGTTGTGAGTGTGTAATACTCTTGTTCATCTTTAGAAAATACTAGTGCTGAATTATTATGTTTAATTTTATGCACTTTAGAATATTAAATGATTTCTTAACAGGAAAAACATAAAAAATGTAAAGTTTTGAATGTTTATTATTTACTGAGTGTTTATAAAAAGCATCAAAATTTTCAACATCCAAAGTTTTTGGTTTGAAAAGTTTAAAAAGAAACTGAAAGAAAATCCTACATTAACTACAATGAAACTATTTATAGAACTGTACAACAAAAACATCTTTACTTCAATTGTGAAAGCCGCACACATGACACCACCACGTGCCATACACTTGCATCTCACGTTTTGCTTTTTTCCCTTTTTTTGTAGGATTTACTTGGCATCTCACTGGTCTTGCTGTTTTGTCAGGAGGTTCTTATATTATACAATGTGTAGTTAACACAAACATAAAATAGCATAAAATAAAATAGCAAAGCCTTAATATGTATTGCATGTTTAGAATAAACATCAAAATTTTTACATCAGCTGTGTAGTTGCTTACTAAACCTAAAAGATGGTACCAGACATACATTCTTATATGAACAACAACAAAAATACCAACAAAACTGTTCCCCAAGGGAGGCTTTGCTTCAGTTGTCAGACCCAAGGCAGTCTTCATGCACAATGGCTCCCTGTTCTATGCACCTGTCTCCTGACACTGACAGTGCAGGTGCTTAGCTTTCTGTCCCTATGTGGCAGTCTGCTCTTGCCACCTGTCTTGTCTTTTTTGTCATAAGCTTCCTTCTATATTCTACAATCTGTACTTAGCAGGAAAATAAGATGATAAAATAAAGTATTAAATATATAATGAGCACTTAGATTAGACATCAACATTTTATATCAGCTGTTAACTTGCTTAAAAAATCTAAATAAAATAAAAGGGTATGTGAATTACAAGGGAAATACAAGCAAAAGTCTACCACAGAAATAATCCTTCCTTCAATTGTTACACCCAAGTCAATCTTCAAACACAATAACAGCATATTCCATGCATACCCATCACTTATCCTGATAACACGTTTGGTCTCTCTATCATTTCTTGTAGGTACAGTTGACATCTTTTTGGTTTTCTTGCTGGCATAGTAGGCCTTTGTGATGCTCTGCCTGCCTGTTCACCTGTCAGCTCACCAGCATGCTCCACACTTTATTTTTGTGAGTTCCCTGGTGAAAACATTTTGTTTTTCCTCTGCTGTAAATGATCTCTATGAGTTCCAATCCCAATCCTCTAAGAAAATGATTTCATGATATTTTGCACTTGTTATTTTCTTTGTAAACTATCAAACTATTTGTGCCACACATGCTTAGGATTCAGTGAAACAGAACCATTTGCCAATCCTTTGTGTTTTGAGCGTATCCCCCAGGCACAGGTACCGAGACACATAGCCGGGTATCATAATGCTGAAGTACAAATTTTCGCTGTGAAAGTATGGTGTTATATAACTCAGTGTTGTGCTCCACACCCCAAGTAGTTTAGGAATATGGATTAGGCTTAAGTATCACATTAGGTAGTGGCTGATGACTGCAGCTCAATGATTAACTACTAAATGGAACAGATTTCAAGGAGGATTTGAAGAAAGACTTTTCCCCTACAGTGACTCTGCAAGGAAGATTCTTCAAGCAACAAGGTTTTGTAGTACAATGTAGCTTTTCTGAAATCCTTCTTAATAGAATAATACAAAAGTGTAGCAGTAAAAAAATGGTGGTGGGGGGGAAACTCTAACATCTAGAAATAATGTAAAGATAATAAAGGTTTCATTTTTTTCCAGCCTGTTTTGCCCTCCTACATAACATTTTCTGCTGATGTATGAATTCTGTGCTACTGTACTACCAGATCAGGAGCAAGTGAACGTATTAGTACACCATTCATCACAATGAACTTGGGCTATAGAAAACACTCGAGTGGGTGTTATGTGATTCTTCTAAGGACCTTTTTAGAAATGATTGAATTAAAATGAAAGATTGCACAGCTGTTACATAGAGCAGAATTTTGAAAAGTTCCCATTCTTGTCTGATCAGCACTTAAATACAGGTAAAGGAAAATTTCATTTTTCTCCTGTTGATTATACATTTACAGAAGCCTTTCAACTTCAGTAACTATTGAGTTCTGCATTCCTATGGCCTGGTTCATATTGTATCACCTTGATAACAATACAGTAAGCACAATTTCTGGAATAGCATAACAATTTTCAAGTAGAATATGCATATACCATATATATATATATATATATATATATTTCTTGCATGTGATTGTGATCTGAAAAGATGATTTTCAAATCATTTCAGAAACAAACACTAAAAGTCAAATCCTTTGGAGAATGGGATAAATTGGTTTCTACTGGATAAGACTTTTCATTTTCAAGAATTTCCACAAGACTTTCAGGCTTCTGAATGTGAATCTGTGAGTAGGTTTAGTATATATATATATATATTCGAAAGATGATGTGGGAATATAAAGACAGATGGGATATAAATAAACATCTTGAACAATACAATTGTTCTATAGAACAAATTCTGGACAATAGCTTAGAATGCTCTGTGTACATTTTAATACTAATATTTGTGTAAATATTGCAAATGAAAGTACTTAGTTTACATGTCTCTTTTCCTTGATAATGTTGGCTATACAAATAACCATATTTTCTCAAATTATATTGCTCATGAAAGCATTGTGCAATAAGGTCCTAAATATACTGTATTAAAAGTGGTCAGTTAATAGCTATTTCCAGTTTTCCTAGACACAGGGATATTGGTTTCCATACCCCTTGCCACTTCTGAGTACAGACAAGAAAGGGGGCAATTGCATTCATAGAAATTATTTGGACAGAAAAAATCAATGGGTCATAAAATGAAAACTCCTGTGATTTTGAGAACTACTGAGGTCTAATGTGCATAATTAAACCTGGGAATTTTTTTTTCTGTGGCTAAAAGAGATTGGGAGTGCAGTTTGAAACTCTCTCTACATTGCCAGTGAAGGAACATGTGTTCCCTGCATGCACGGAGCACAGTTTTCATTAGCAGCTACAATGATTATATGATAAGTAAGAAACTTCAGAAGATATTAGAAGTTAAAGAGGCTTGTACAGCTGTACTGGAGAACTTTACTAACACTTGTAAAAATATTTCCATGATGAAGGTTATTATAAACATTGCAATAACTTTTATAACATGGTTTATATATAAAATAAGGACACCTAGCAACATTTATAAGCTCTATGATTTACATTAAAATAGTAGATATTTATACATGCATGTATTCATCCCGAAAGGTGAGGAAAGGGAAAATAGAATAAACTGGAGAAGGGCTTTGATTATCAGACGTGGGTTCTTAAGAGGAACATTGCTGGTGAGTCTGGATTAAGAATACATTAAACTATTCTGCTCTGACACTATTCTAAAATAGTGTCTATTCTTTTGCTCATTGGTTTTCAAATTTGCAGATTCTGTGTCATTTGGAAACCAAAAATTATCCAGTGGGCTATGTCACCTAGGGCTATGTTCAGAAACACATGCTGAAAATTAAGGCATTTTCTCGTGTTTCATAGCTTTAATGGTTTTCTAATGTGATTTTGTTTTATATAAAGATATAGATCAATAATTCCCTAATTTGGCTTTTGAGTAATTTTTTAATAGTTTAACTGGGCTTTTAATCCAGACTGTTTGTGTTCTTAGCCTCATGCTATTATTTATCAGTAATATTGGTCAACCCAACTATTTTGGATTAATTTATTTGTAAGAGAGCTAATAAATGTTTCTTTCTTCTTGGGTTGTGCTTGGTCCCTGAAAACATGTGTTTTAAGCATTTAGAATATAACTGGGGAAATAGTGAAAAGTGTGAATAACTTTGACTATTACTGGCAGTAGTTTGTGATTGTATGATAGTTGATTCCTAAGTGTTAACATTCCAATGTTTGTCACATCTTTTTTTCTCTTACCTATGAATCCAGCTTTATTGCCAGTGAGCAAACATTCCTCGTCACAGTATGAAGACATTCAATATACGTGATTTCCACTAATTCATCAGTGAACTGTTAACACATCAATTTTGAATTCCATTGGTATGCTTTCACTTCTCAGTATTTCACTTACCGTGAGTGCATTTTATTTGAATACCTAATTTGTAGGTGGTACGTGAATAAGTAGCAGCAGATATAGTTAATTACATCCGGCTTACTGGCAGTGTTGGAAAACAGAAGTAACCACAGGGATCCTGCCTCACTGGGAAGACCAGAGAATTAATCAATGAGTACAAGTGGACCACATTCACCATGGCCAGTGACGAGGAAGCACAGTCCTCTTATAATCACTAGCGATGTTGTAGGCTTAAGAATTATCATTTTTGCAACATCCATTAGGAATGTAAGTAACTTGTTCATCTCCAACTCTGTCAGAAAGATGACATTCTCCAAGTATGTATTTAGAATTTCCATATAGGTAAAACTTTTAAAAAGTTGATATTAGCCAAATTCTTTTATACTACAGTGAATCAACCTGAAACCCAGAAAGCTACATGCTTGGCTTAGGAAAAAACGTAAATATTAATGGAATAGACTGAGCTAGGTCCCAAATATTCTGATTCCCAGACCAGAGGTGAAAATTTCAATGCTTGCTCACTGCTCGCCTCCTTTGGTTTCATTTGTTTTTCCCTATGAGGAGTCGATAATTCTGAATATCTATCACACATTGTACATCAGAAATGTTTTCCCTATTCACCTAGAATTCCAGCATTTGTGGCCATTCTTACTGCTGCAATCAAACAGACATTCAATGGGAAGAAAACACTTCTTGTGCCAGCCAGATAAAAGCAATAGCCTGAGTGGGGAGCATACTGCCCTGAATGGTGCACAGTTAATCGCAATAATTGTTCCCTTCACCTACCTTTATCTTGCATTGCTGAAAATAGCTGTAATTCTGCTTGAACTGAAACTTTCCAATTCAATCATAGATAATACCTGGAAGCTATTCACACATTTAAAGTTACTTATCATCATTCAGGGAAAATATGTAAAGTGATGCTAAAAGAGTATCTATATTTCCTCTAAAATATATTTTCTGAGGGTTTCTTAAATATTACTAAGTAGGGCCATTGCGGTCAATCCCTAAGTTTTAGCCAGAGCCTCTAAGAATTGAAACATATTGTACAACATAGATTACCCTTTCAATTTTTATCTTTTCTGAATAATGTCATCAAAGTTTTGAAAGCGTTTTCAGGAGAGAGATTAATAAACACCTAAACCCACATCTAATCTCTTTTTTTCACACATCTAATCTTACTATTGTGTTTTGTCCAATTTGCCATAAGAAGTTTTGTGAGTGCTTCCTCTAGGCACCTTCTATCAGTCCCATTCTCCTTACTTTTCATGCAGAGAAAATGTAAAATAGAGATCTGTATAACATGTATAACATGTATAACATGTATAACATGTGTATAACATCTGTATAACATGTGTATAACATCTGTATAACATGTGTATAACAGATCTCTATATAATTACTGCATGTGTATACATTCATTGAATATATTGATTCTGTGCTTGAATTTAGGCTCCATTACTTTATAAAAGACATTTTTGTTGCATTTGTCAAATATTATGTCTAGCTAGCAAAGCAACGATATTGGTAGTGGAACTTTGGATCTCTGGCTACTCTACAGTACTTACTATGTAAGCAGTGCTACTCACCATGCCTCCATTCATTGATGCTTACTCTTGCTTATCATTTACTGCCACGAAAAATTATCTGATAAGTATATTTTTTGTATCTGATAAGTAGTAGTTGTATTCACAGCTCATTGTATATTTATGTAAGAGATTCTCTAAAGTATGCACTCAGCAAATAAATCCTCTCATGTGGTAAGAGCTTTGAATAACTTCTATTTTTCTCTTGCTATATCCTGCTGATCCAATCAGATGTTTGGACTAATTCACACAGCTACCAACATGATGGGACTATTTTCGGCAGACACTCTCAGCGACATTTTATTTTCTCAACTGTTTAACTATTGCCAATCTGATGTATAGAAACGAATACCTTATTGTTTTCATTTGCATTTTATAGGTTGCTAGTAAAATTAACATCTGTTTAAATGTTTATTAGTCATTTGCATGTTCACACCTGTGAAACACTGGTCAATTTGCTGTATCTTTTCCTATCAAAATATTTGCCTTTTTCTTTCTTTCTCTTTTTTTTTTCCAGAGTTCTTTTTATATTCTGGATACATACTCTCCAGTACAGGTGTGGCAAATACTAAGTCTTAGTTTCATTTTGGTCACTGATAATTTGATATTCTGAGCATTTTGGTTCCTTTTGGAGTCTAAAATGGGTAAGTAATTTGCTTCTTATGTTTATAATTATTGGTATTATTTAATAAATTCTTCATTTAAACAATGCATAAGAAGTATATATGGCAATTTCCCACACATTTTAAATTCCATATTTCTCATTTAAAACTTTAACTCACTAAGAATTTATTTGTAATGGAATAAAGGTATTTTGAAAGTGAATTAATTATTAGTTGAATATGATTTGTTAAGTTACTAAACTATACTATTGTTCTATCACTTAACTTTTCACATGTATTTGTTATTTTGCCTCTACACTATTCTCATTCCTAGGTCAAAAGTCTGATTCTGCAGATAGAACCTACTTTAATTAACTATTACTTCACAATTTTACCAAGTAGAATTCAATCTCTATGAACCTAGAAGTCTTCATAAACTTTGGTCATCGATTTACCCTAAATACTTACTTCTGGTACATGACATATCTTCAAATAAGGATTTATGGAAAGAATACCTAAATTTTCTTCAGTATCTTCCAAACTATTCAAATTCCTTTGTTTTTCCATGTAAATTGTTTTCAATGCACTTTCTGTAAAAACGTTTATTGGAAATTTTAAAGGAAAGGATTTGGATATATAAACTTTTGGAGATATCTTCCATTTGCATGGAGTACTTTCAATTCGTAAATATGAGCTTAACTTTATAAAAACATATTAATATGTTATCCCTTAAACCATAATAATAAAGCATACTGCAATAATTTTATATAAAATCTATACATTGCATAGTATCACTGGTTTACCATAGAAAGGCATCTCTCTGAACTGATGTCAGTGGTTGCTAGTGCATTTCCTACCCAGCCACATAAACTCAAATGTGGAATGGTACAGTTTTACATTTCTTATGCCATATTTAAAAGCTGTGTAAAAAATAAATTCAATATATTAGGATATATTCAATAAATGAAAATACACTAGTAATTCAGATAGAAAAATACAAAGAATTAGTAAGTTTTAAAAAGTAGTTTAGCTATTAAATAATTAAAGTAGACTTTAGGGGGTTGAGAATAGGAAAAGAGAAGCAGCTAGTACCCGGATGGAAGGAGTGGGCAATGTAAAACTAGAGTAAGATGTTTGAAGGGCTTCTGAAAGATGGATTCAGTCTTTTTGGAGAGAATGTGGCTCCACCCCATGTAAAGCAAGAAGAAACGGGTCACAAGGTGCCAGGTGGATCTGCCACACGGACCTACCTCTCTGCCATGAGACACAACTGGCGCTCAACCATGATCTGCAAGGTTCCTGTGCAGACAGCCCCAGTCTATCACTGGGCTCCGTTCTGCATAACAAAGGAGGAGGAGGGCAACCCTGAAGAAGAGGCTTTCCTGGGCCACTGCCTGGCAAAGTGCCTGCAGCGACCTTCAGTAACAAAGTCTAACAGCGCTCCAGTCCTAAAGGAGAAGCAAGTGAACACTACCGTACTTGAAAATTCCAAACTGCCTAGCAAGCTTGAAGAGGTATATAATATGTTGAGGCCATATCAGGGATATTTTCATTTAGTGTAAATTTCTCATGTACTTCTTTTCATATTTTAATGATAAAATGATTTTGCTGGATCGTCTGTTGAATGAGACTTTATTCTAAATAGATAAACCTTACCTTTCTTCCAAGAAAGGTAAGAAAACATTAAGCTTCTAGAGATAGGAGTAGCTTTAGCAGTGAGATAGATTTCAGATTTTGAGACTAATTTGAAGGTACCTAATTTTGATACTTTGTATTAATAAGTATTTCTGCAAAAGGCAAAGCTATGGTGACACTAAAAATGTCAGTGCTTCCTGGGAGTGAGGAGAAAAATGGGGAGTCAGAGCACACAGTAGTTTTTATCAAGGAAGCTACACTGTATAATATGACAGTGTCAGTTTTAGATTTTTCCAGGCTCATACAGTATACAATGCCAAGAGTGATCCCTAAAGGAAATTATACACTTTGAGTGACAATGATGTATACATTCGTGGATGGAACGGTTGAGTAGATGTGACATGAAATAATGCAGACACCAGAAGACAAATCCCGTATGCTCGTTCTCATATGCCAATGCTAAAAGACTGAATGGAGAGCTCTGATAATTACTAAAGTCTAGGAAAACTTGGGAGAAGTGAGGAAAGAGAGGCTAGATAATGAGAAGAAAAACACAAATTGATTAATGTTTTGAATTCTAATGTTCATACCATAACAAGGTGAATAGAGTTGATGATAATCTATCATATATTATGTGAGTAACTAGAAGACAGGAACTTGCCAGACATGGTAGCACAAACCTGTAATCCCAGCATTCTGTGAGGCTGGGGCAGGAGGATGACAACTTTGAGCTCACCCTGGACAATTTAGCAATTTAGTGAGATCACATCTCAAAATAAAATTTCAAAAGGGCTGGGAGGCAGCTGCAGAATACTTGTTGTATCCCCAGTATCTCAAAAATGAAAAAAGAAAAATAAGAGACGAAATCAAAGCCTCCAAACAATTGAGTAATCATAAAGAGATAGTAATGTTAAATATTTTGATTTGATTGACTGACATTTAACATATTAGCATATCATAGTATAGAGCATAAATATATGCTCTATTATACACATGCTCTATTATGCTCATAACACAATTATGATGTGTTAATCAAAGATTTTGATAACATGTAGGAGACAGAAATGTTAATGACCTTATATGATCATTGAAAGTTGTATTCATGTATGAAATTATCATACTGCATTCATCATTCAGTATAGGTAAAATAATATGAACTGTAAAAGACAAAAAAGTATTAAAATATTAATGTTAAATACATAAAAACATTTATTATCTTGATTGTGATTATAGTTTCTAATGTAAAAAATGCTATTGCCAATGATGCAAATAGTTAAAATACATAGCAGTAGTAATATATGTATACATATATCTATATCTATCTTTTAAAGGTCAATCATTTAATCCCACCTAAGTCCACCAACACTTAGGTCACTTCATTAATTGACTTGCTGCATCACTGACCACATAGAAAAATTCTACTTCTCTCTATATTATTTACCTATCCCTTTTTAATATTCTTAGAGTCCTAATACAACAGCTAACAAGTTTGTTTATTTATTGCTGAACAATGACAGAATAGAACTATGACTGATTGATTCCAGAGGTTACAAAAAGTAACCTCTGGAATCAATACTCAATTTTTGTTTTCATTTATAAAAACAAACAAAACACCAAAATGTTAGAGCCGTGTAGGGGAAGTGTTGAAGTGCAATGTTAAAATACAAGACCAGTAGAGGCAACTACCATCTGTGGCCTCTTTGTCCAGAGTATCTTAGCATTTTGAAACAAGTAAATGTTTAGGAGAAGAAATTTAAACAAACTCATTTTCCAGTTATAATTATAAAATTCATAGAACACGTTTTTTGAAAGATTCTTTTAAAATATGGGATTGAAGTTTTCCTTTGGATGGACATTTAACACATTTGTTGTCAGCTTAAAGCAACTAGCAAACTTCAAGAACTACCCTCAAATTACCAAGATTTTTGGATGCTAGTGGAAGAGAGGGAGGAGGATAAGGAAGGATGATGGATGGGGAGAGAGAGGAAGAAAGAGAAAGCAGACTTGATTGCTCAATATAAAACTAAAAAAGGCATGTTATCAGCAATGAACTACGAAGCGTGATTGTGATGGGGAAAAATAATCAAAGTAGGAAACATTTCTAAAAAGATGATGACAGTACTTAGAGCTCCACAAGGTTTAGAATTTCTGCAAAGCCAGAATCAATTCATATTGTCTTGAATCTAGGCGGCTTTCTGCTTTGAGCTATTTCGTGTTGGCATGGGAGATGCAACTGCTAAGAATATTTTTAAAAATTAGAATAAGTCAGAGCAATCCTGAAGATCTCATCTTTCTCTCTTTTGATTTGCTCCCTTTTTCACTCATTGTGCTTTGAAAATAAATGATCACCACAAGCCAAAAATAGAAATGAAATCCTGAAAAGCAAACCTTGATTAAAAAATCAAACCAAATTCAATTGCTTCAGGTAGCCATGGCAAGATTTATGGTTAATTGCTAACTCATTCAAAAGAGGTATGACATGAAAGAAAAAATTAAAGTTCTGCATACTAATCTAGAGAAAGAAAACATTAACTAAAAACACAAAAGTCATTCTGAATTTGAGTTGAAGCTGTTGCAAGAGAAATAAAGATGCACTAAAAAGAAATGATATTTTCAATAAAAGGAGAGGAATGCTGATATTTATCAGCCCTTTCAAGTATCGTAATCCACGTCCTCGTAACTTCAGAGTTAGCAAAGCTGTTGATGATCAAATGTATGTCCCGTTAGTTATATGGACCCAATTGTGATTAGGGAACAATACAACTATAGAGGAGGAGGGAGATTTATATCAAGCAACTGAAAAATAGGATGAATGACCCACACCTTTTGAGGGACAGGTTAAATCATGGGTCTGAAGTTAAATTCTCTAGGACCAATTTATTACTATCCTATTATAATACTCTTACACCTTTTTATATTCTAGTGGCTATTTATATTTTCCAGGCTGTCAGTTTGAAGAGCCCAGTTCTAAGTGCATAAAGTGTGGCGAAGAGACACCAAAATGCATAGATTTAGTGGTATGTGGGGCCAATGATTGTTCTATTTGTTTTTTACATTTTATTTATTTTCTTCAGAAGTCAAAATGGCAATGGAAAAATCATTGTACACATTAATCTCTTAATCAACAGAAACAGCAGAGGACAATTTTTTATCCAGCTCATTCTTTTCTGGGATCATGCCTTACAATTCAGATACCATATTACATATTACATATTCCTTTTTGGTGAATGTGAAAGGGGTCTACCTCCTTGCTAAACCATTCTGCCTCATGCACTGATATGTAAACTTTATGGAAGATGATTGTCACTGTCAAATATGGTGAGTCTGAACTTACAAAGCAGAAGATAAATTAGACCAGCCTGTCTCTCCATTGCAATTCATTAGTGCTATTGAGCTTGCGATGCCTGGCAGATTTAGAGGTGGCAGAGATAAAAGATTAATCGTTTCACTTTATTTATGCCTGGAATGTAACTGAGGACAGAGTAATTTGATTCTCATCAGGAATCTGTTTCCTTTTGTCATTTCCCAACACCTGTCCTTCAGCTAATTCATCCTTCTGTTCATAAATGTTCGGCATTTGCAGGGAAAGCATCTACTTTGCATTCTCATATGTTATATTAGTAACTTGGGAAACTTTCCTCTTTGCTTTTGATTTCCCCTCAGTAGAAAATAAAAGTTACATTCCCAAAACTGCAGTCTACTACAGTAATTGCATTTTCTTCCCTTAAATTATATAAGAAAAAGAGAAGGAGATAGGAACTGGGAAAGAGAAATAAAGAGGTATTGGGATCCCTAGGCCCCAGGAGGAGAGACTACAAAAACTGTTGCTTCAGACACCTCCCCTCCTTCACCATTTTCTGTAAATCAAGCCCTTGCCCAGACTGAGTAGCAAGGAGTGTGTAGCTCTGAAAAGATAATGCTGCTCTATCCTCTGCTTCTACTTTTTTTACTCCAAAGGAGCTACCTGACAGTGTACTTTTATGTATTTCCTTTCTTGAATCTGTAGTAACTGAAACCATTAAATGACAATGTGAAGTCTATCACTTCACTTTTCACCCTAACCCCGTACCACATTTGTGAAGAATGTGCTCCCCAACCCCAAGAGGAATGAGACGTGTGAACTACCAGACCCTAGCCAGCAGTCACTGTTGTATCTCTGAGTTTGTACCTAATAACCCTGGTATTACCTGCAGCCACAGTTTCCCTGCTAAGGGTAAATACCCTAACTGCTGGGACTGATCATACTTTCTAGCCTGAGTTCAACTGACTCCGTAAGCTGTTTGCCTTTCCCTACGAGCATAACTATCTTTGCCAGTCTCCTACTCAAACTTCAGTAAACTTGCCAAATGAATGAAATGTCCAACCAAAAAGAGAATTAAGACTTTCTACTTGGACCATACTATTTTCTCCTTCTTTTATGAAAGTATCCTTCATTTTCATTTGTCTCTTATTTCTTTTCATTAGTATATGCTTGTGATACATAATAAGTGCAATACTATTGTGGAACTGAGACACAGCACTTAATGAGTGTCTCATAGGCTTTAGATCATGGAGTAAGACTGGGGGCATAGGAATAGATGAACCTAGCCAGAGGCGTCAAGATCACATCATAATCACGAGATGTGATACAAAGTCTGAATAAGGTCGTAGAGTTAATGGAGCAAAACTTTTTTTAAATAACAAATGATCATATTCATGATGTGGATAATGTTGGCAGCCAAAACAAGGAAAATTTGGAAGAGAGAAAAGGTAGTAAGTAGCAAGAAGACCACCAAATGAGGTTCTTGCAGCAAAGCAAATAATAAATGAGAAGAAATAACATTAAGAAATTCATAATGTGAACAGAAAGAAAGGGAGAGATTCTAATCAAATGAAGTCCACTGACTGGATTAGAGTAGGTTACCATTGCTACTTGTGATAAAGAGGAAGAACAAATCAGAGACAACTCCCAGGTGCTTGATTTGTGCTCTTGAAAGATGACCAAGATTTTGGAGATGAGTTCTGTTTGAGTGGTTTGCGTTCAGAATTCCGATATCCAAGAATTGTACAAATTGTTACACAGATTAAGAAGTATGAGCCCAGTAGCATTTATGCACTAATTGAAAACAGCAATCTGTCAAAAAAAAAGTAATTCAGATTGTAATGTGCACTGCATCGATTCTTATATATGCTGGTTCCTGTGTTTTCTGCACATAATGAAATTATACAACAAACCACCTTCAAAGTTAGTCTTGTTTAGTTATTCATTTGGCCAATCACCTTATTAAGAAAGGATTTATCCTTCTTTGGGACAAATATGAAATATGAACAGAAAATAAAGGCAAACTGTATAAAGACGTTGAGGCTGTAGAAGTTTTCAGTTGTAATTTAGTTTATCCTAACCTGATAGAGTGACAGACAGACAAGCAAAACAGTGACAGAATCGGGAGGCATGGCTTGCTGATCTTGTCAAGAGTCTGGGTCCTGGCGGAACCCTGGAATATACTGGACACTGAAGGAAGGTGAAGGAGAGACACATATTGTACTTTGTAATTTTAAGTACGTTGACTTTCTTTAAAATGAATAAAAGAAATATTATGTCAGGTGAGGGAGAAATGACTTAGAAAACAATTTCATACTGTTATTGCTTATGGATGAGTACTAGGCCATAACTGTAAAAGAGAAAAGGAAGGTATAACAGAAAGGTAGAAGAGTAATGAGTGACCTTTTAGGAAAAAAAATAATCCATTTGAAGGTGCGAATAATAAATAAGGTGATTCGTACATCTACTGTAGTGAAAAACAGTGTTCAAAGAGGCTTGGAAATTTCCGTTTATGAATCTACTCACTAAACTGTCTTCTATTGAGTGTATTCTGTGGCTTAAACTGCAATTGAGCAAAATATACAAAAATGTTTTCAACATGAACAGGAAAGTATACAAATAAAGTCATGATTTCCTAAACCAGAAATTTTTAAATAGTGAATCTTCCACATTGATCCTATTACTGTACAAAAAGAAAGTAGCTTTATTTTGATATTAACAGCTAGATGTCTCTGACACATTTTTCACAGGATTTGGTGTTAGTGGGGGTGAGATTAGCATTGAAGTGTTATTTTATTTAAGATTGTGCACTAAGCAGAAGATTTTGTAAAATTTTCTTGCTGATATAAAACACCTGTGCTTCACTGATCCTAAAGGAATCTATGAACACACCATTAGTTTCTCTTTGGAAATTTATCAGATTCATGAATCTGATTAGATTTAATTGTTGTCTTGTGTTATTCCCTGTGGATGTTATTTACTATGTATATTTGATTTGGAAGTAATGTACTGCATAAATAGGTCTGGAAGTAAAATCATACTGATGTTTATCGACATTTAGTGTTTTGATGATTATTGTGCTACTCCACTGTTTATAAACTTTGATGAGAATTAATAAGATGTGTGTAAGGGCTCAAAACTTCTAAAGTTCATTTCATATGTTAGCATTTAAAATTTAAAAATGAGTATTATAACTCTTCCTTGATACCATAATTTTGATAGATGTTCAGAAGTTATAGAAGTTGTATAATTCATAACCATTTAGGTTTGTCTTTACATTTTAAAAATTCTTTTTATCTTCCAGAAATTCCTTGGCATTGACTGGATATGCACTGAAATACAAATGAAAATGATACAAAAGTACTTCGCTCTCTTTTTTTCTTAATCATTGGTACCAGGGATCGAACTCATGACCACACACTTGCAAGGAAAAGTACTTTTCTTGTTACATCTTTAGATTATCAGTGACAGAGGTGTGTCCTTATTCTTCCAACGAGAAATAATCTTAACTTTTTTATGTGAAATGATGACATGATTCTTAGAAATGTTCTATTTGATTCTAGGAGTATGAGCACCATATAGTAAAAAAAATTTCACAGCAGCAAAATAGCAAAGTTAGTCTAGAAATATGAAATTCAAGAATAAAATGGAAAGCATTTCAGAATGGCTTCCTATGAGAAAATGTGGTGTTTCACACATCAACACAGTGTACCCATTTGTCCAGCATCCTTCGTAACATTCTTCTACAGCTCAGGCTCATTATTTTGCTGGCAGATGCCATGCAAGGTGCTCTAGTTTTAGGCATAAATGGTTATAAATGGTAAGCTCCTGTCCGAATTGAAATTTCCCTCTATTTTAGTTTTCCATCTACAACTGTTCACCTTTCTAGCAGATGACTTCAAATTGCTTAGAATTCAGGCCCCTCTCTTAACTATTTCTTTGAATTTCATTCTTGTCCACTGAATTATACTTCATTTAATTTAAATTATGGAGTTTATAGTTTATGGTTCTAAGCTACTGAGTGATTTATATAAAGTAGGTTAAAAAACTTTTTTGAAAGTAATCACAGGAGGTAAATTTCAGGATTGAAGAACTCTATTTGTCCTTTAAAATTTAATGGATGCAATATATATAGATAGATAGAGATAGAGATAGAGATAGAGATATAAAAATTTGATGGACAGAGTTCAGAAACACAGAGGAAGTTTTCCTTCAAGAATGGCCGAATAAACTCCTGCTGGACCCATCTCCCTACAAACTATAAATGCTGCACAAAATACAATAAACAGCTGCCTGCGGGCTCTGGAGACTCAGCAGCACTGGAGCAGCCATGTTCAAAGGAAGACACTAAACCTGGAGCGACAGGCTCCCATGGGGAGCTTTTCCACTGTTACAGCTTTAACTGTGACAGATTTCAAGACCAACCATAGCCACTGGGAAGGAAGGAAACCCAGAAAACAAAGTGATTCACTAGAGAAGCTCACCTTGCGTGTATTCCTCCCCAGCTCTCTCACCTAATGCACACTGCATTGCATGTACTGTGAATAATCAGCTAAGGGCAGTGAAGTGGGTAGATATGTTTTAGGCCCTCTGGTAACCCCGCAGCCTCCACCTTCACTATTCCTTCTACCATCAAAATCCTATGGCAACTCTTAATGTCATCAATACTCCTGGACCAAAGATTGTGATTGTCTCTAACCTGTATCGAAGAAGCAAGATGATGACAATGTGTCCCTGAAGGAACTCTACTGAACATTTTTCACTGATCCTATAAATAAAAAGAATAAGGAGAGAGACTGATGGAGCTACCAAATAAAAAAGTGGGAGGAGGGGACTCAAATTTATTTTAGAGCATGAAGAAACTAAACCATGACAATAGTGAGGATGGGTTACACAAAATGAAAAGTAGGCACATCAATCACTCCTGGAATTGTATAAGTCAATTGTGCTGTCAAAACATATACTCTTAACTTTCACCAAGCCCATTACCTGAAAGAAAGGCTAAAATGTATTTTAAAATTTAAGGATTAAGTAATCAGTTTATGCAAGATGGTAGTGATACAGGGGAATGAATCTCCCAATCTGCTAGATATCTGGTATGAGCTCATGTTCTCTAAAATTGAGGAATGAATTTTAGGAACAATGGCAGTTAAGAGCAGAATATATTTATTGAGAGAAAGAAGCTTCTGTCTGAGAGACAGAAGGGGTCCTGAGAGGTTTGCTAAAGACTATCTTTTCTAGGGACTTTTATAGTGTAAAATCATGAAATGAGATGGGTCAAAGTTGGGGAAAACCTGGGAGCTCACAAGGCTAGCCTGAGGTGAGATAGAACTATGGTTAACCAGTAAGATTAATTGCCCAAGTGAAATTGATTAAATCAGGAAAGAAGGGGAAGCAAGTCATGTAGTGAGCAGGGATGCTTAACAGCAGAGACTCTTCCTGCAGCGGGGTAGGGTGGTGACTCCTGACTTCCTCAGGGTGATAGAGGATTATTTAGACTGTTGATCCTTAGGATGTGGGGGTATTTGCTTGATCCTTTGTTTTGAGATCTGGCCCACAGCAGGAGGTGCCTGTCTCCTCAGAGGTCACAAGGTATCTGAATTTCTGCACTGGTTCCTTTGCAGGCTCAGCCTTGTCTAACTACCTATATTTTTAACTAACTCAGCTGTCTGTAACAGCAGCAGTTTGTCCCTAAGCAAATGTAAAGATAGTTAGATTGACATACAGATACACAGATAGATAGACTGAAGGAGAGATGATTGTTTTTAACAAGAAAATCCTTAAGAACAGAAGGAAAGAAAATGGAATCAGCTGGGTTTTCCTCCTTATTTGAAAAAGGTAATAAAAGCCATAATGAGGTAAAGAATCAAATATAAATATGCAAATATAATTCAATCTTTGTCTTTAACTTAACATACAATTTTCCTACCTGACTAAATTGAAAGGTTTCTGCCCTAATATAAATTACTGAATATTATGGCAGTGATGTAACACAGTGGAAGACCAAAAGAACCACAGTTTATCTTGCTGAGGACCACTTCCTCCTCCTTCCTCCTCAGCCCTGATGACAACTTCCTTTTTCCTTTCCTGAATGCAGCAAGAAAATACCAATGGGTCCTGCAAACATCATCAAAGCTCGTCCCAAACCCTGCCTCTGGCCAGAGGTCATATAATCTTTTGCCAGGTTTCTCTCTGGCCCAGAGAGGCCCAGTCCCATGAGTTGTGCACTCCTCTGCACATCCTCAATAAAGGTTTCCTTTTTCTTGTGCTTCTCTATCACACTGGAAAAACCTAGTGTGAATGATGTCAGAAGCTTAGCACTGATTGACAGTGAAGAGAATCTCCAAGTTACTGAGAGTGGTCCATGCACCAGTACAATCAGCAGCACTGCTCAGGGACAGGAATCATCAACAACCACCAGGTCAGAGACTCGGGCTCAGCACTGTGGGGAACTGCAAGACACAAGTAGATACCTTACTGAACAAAAGGATAAATGATATGAGGAAAAATAAATACAAGTACAGGTATTTTGATGGTGTGGTGTTGAGAGTGATTGTCACTGTCCAGGAATATTGGGGAAGAATCATTGAAGTGGATTAGCATTTGAACTGAAGGATCTTAGAAGTGTTTGAATAACACTGATGTTGAAGATCTATTCTTTTTGACAATGCCAAAAAATCAGTTAATTGTATTCTTCTCTAGAATGAATTTTTAGTCAGCTTATTTGTTCTTACTAGCTTGGTTATAATTTCACCATTGATCTGTTTCCCAGACATTCTAATTTGATTAAGAAATTCACTGATTAATAAACTCATTTATTTTATGCATTTGCAAGACATTTGTTGAGCACTTACTGGATGTCAGTGTTGCATTCTTTTGACCCCAGTCAAAACCAATAAGAAGCCAACCATCTCACCTTTGCTTTGACACCAGTTAGGTGAGAAATGACATATCTGATAAAAAATTAAAAAAAAAAACAACTCTTCAATATACTTGAATGAAATGTGTCTCACGATGACTTTATTCATTCATCTAACAACTACTTGAGTGGGTACTGTGTAACAAGCATAAAGGACAAAGAGAATAGAAATTCATTTCATTCTTATTAATGTTCCTAGGGGACCAGTTATCCAAGCACTATTAATCCTGATCCTAACACAAATCACATAAACTGGGGTTCCTAATCTTGCCTGTTTAATTACAATTACATGAAGGTTTTTTGTTTTTTTATGCTGATTCTGAGACTCTCTGGCCCACTCCTAGTAACTGTTAGGTAAGGTACAAAAACTTCTATTTGCTAAATTTTTGCAAGTCACACCCAAGCACAACCAAATTGTTGTTATTTGTAAAAGTAACTATTATCTTATTACCCATTTACTTATGCAAAGTACTCTCTCCCATTTGCTTCTCCTCTTCTGTGCCTCCTGTGATAGGATTTTCATTCTGTGATAGGATGAAAATCCTATCACAGGAAGCATGAAAATCCTGGACTTCCCTAACTATTTGACAATTTTTATGTTATTTTCTTAAAACACATATGGTCCTGTCAAACCCATAAGACTCTACTGTGCATCCTTTTGTCTCCCTCAGCATTTAATTGTTCAAAACTAGTATCAGATTAATAGTGCCAAAAAAGGTGTCAGGCCCGGTGGGAAGCCGTTACTAGTGGGAGCTTGTTAGGGAAACATCAAAAGAAGAACAAAGCCATGTCTGTCCGCTCCACCCATCCCAAGATGGGCATCTGTGCTTTGGAAAAGCACAACCATACTATCTCTACCCCAAATTCCTCAAGGCATGAAACTCAACCCCCTTTAAATCTTTGCTAGACCCTCACTTCCCACTGATTCTGCTCTCAGAACTCAGCCCTCCCCATGAAAGTGAATGACCAGCCATGGTTGCTTACTGGGACCTTTCTCAGGTTGTCTCTCTCTCTTTTGCAACTTTAACATGAAAAGAAAATTAATTTGGTCCCTATTTGCCTGTCCACTGTGCTCACTACAAAGACTTTAAATTGAAGTGCACCAAGAAAGTTTTTATAATTATGCTAACAAATCCATGCAAGAATACATGATAATTCAGAAACATTATGAACAAGCACTTATAAATATTATTCATGCCAATTCAAAGTTAACAATCTATCCATTAATTTACATGCAAAAATATAGTCAACAAACATTAAATTTCAGCTTAGTCTTGGTTTCTTAAAATACACTTCTCATTTTTAAGTGAAAAATAGTCTCGCTATAAAATAATTTTAACCATGTAGTAACCATGTATTTTTTTTTTAAGTAAAAAGCTGAGTTAAAAGGAGGAAACCAATGAGGAACCTCTGGGAGTTAAGTAACACTACTCTCATTAAAACAACAAAAATATACCATAGAAGTAAAAGGCCAAATTTAGAAGACTGCGCACTTGGGCTTCGGGTGGTGTTTAACTCTCTGCTTCATGTCTTGCAATTTCTTCCTCCCTACTGACAGACACTGTGTACCACGCATGCGGAGCCCACCTTGTGTTCATAGGTGCCCTGAATTGTGTCTCCACAGCTGAGTTCGCCCTGCTAACCCCACAGAGGACACCTAGATTGCCAGTGCCACTTAGGGAAGAGGACTGCAGACAGGGTTACAAAGTAATCCATCAGAGAACAAAGTGTGTGCGTGCATGCATGCATGTATGTGCATGTGTACGCATGTGTGTTCCGGTGTGTGCGTTCGGGCTGGGAAGAAAGGATAATGTTAAAATGAATGTAAAGTGTCTCAGAAATGGTACAGATAAAAAATCTTAATTTAATTCTGAACATTTCAGTGTCAAATACCTTCTGTGCTGAGCAGCCATCCATGTGGCAACAAAGCCATTATTGAGGACAAATTGTAGGCAGTAATGTATGAAGACATGTAGCGGAAAGTATTTCATCTAAAACCCAAGAATTTTCTCTAAGATATTAATCCACATCCACAGAAAACAGATGTCATCACTCATAACTACTACTTCAAACTATTGAGTAAATAATATATATTTTAATTTTTTGTTGTGGTTGTTGTTTTGTTTTGTTTTATTTTTTGTGGTACTCAAGCCTTTGTACTGAAATCGCCCAGGCTGGCTTTCAGCCTGCAGTTTGGCCTTATCCTCCAAGAGTCCTGGCATTCAAGTTGTGCCATTATGATTGGTTACCAAATCATGTTCTTTTAGATAATACACATTATGAATTGTCTTTTAAAGTTTTTGAAAATTAACAGATATTTTCATTAAAAGAAGAACTCGGCTCTCATAAAATAGTCTTCCCTTCTACACCTACCCAAATAAATATAGCATTGTGATTTTGGGAAATACAAGCCCAATATTTCTTTAGTACAGACAATTTACTTTCATATTTTGCTCATAGTACAATTATTTTGTGTCCACCATTTTGCTGCTTTTGCTATTTTAAAACTGTTATCCTTAAGGCCAGCCACCTTCTGCCTTGGTCTTTCTCATGGGCCCTTTCGTTTTTGATAGGAACTTACTTTTCATTGTAAAAGATCCCTGCCTCATGCATATGTTTCTCAGAGCACAGAGGACTCTGGAACATGATATTCCTTCTTCTCAGGTCTTTTCTAAGAGCTTGAAAAGAATAGAGGCCTCTGAAAGAAATCAGCCAAGCAACCATCCAAATGTGAATGAATAACAGATTTCTCTGTTATTCCAAGGTGGTTTCGAAAGCTCAAGAACAAATGCAAGAAACATCACATTATTACTAAAATGATGTTTTTCTATCACTGTTATACATAGGATTAGCTGGGCATTTCTGAACAAACCGCTTCACATTCTAGACTTAAACCCTATAGCTCTAATAATGGAGTCAGAGTTGTCAGCTGTCATTTCACTTGGACTTGATGACATTCCTGCAGATGGATTACACCTCAGTGCCCATGGACACATTCATGCAGCTCTATGGATGAGGCTCTGTCAGTTTCATCCCTACCACCCTCATGGTTATTGGGTGAAATGTGTATATTACCTTACTGCTAACAAAACCTCAAGAACACACTCTCATTTGACCTCCTCCCAATCTCAGTCAGAAAGAACTGAGATGACTAACTTCATTGGTTTCACCAACACAGTGTAAAATTCTAACCAACTGTCTTATCTTAGTGACATAACCCCACACAAAACTAATCTCAGAAAGAATTTTGCATTAGGCAGATTTTTATGTTGCTAAGTACATTGCATTAAAATATTTTGTTTTTCATTTTTCTGCCTATCTTTGCTCCATTTCCTACCTGATTACCTTTCCCTGATTTTCTCCTCCCTTTTGCCTGTTTCAAGCATTCTAGGAAATGATGTGGCAAAACAGTTCACCCTAAGAAAAAAGCAGTTACCCTTTTATGAAAATAAGTTTTATCTGCAAGACTACACACTGCTGGATTATCATAAAAATCTTGCATGTAGTATAATCTCCATTTCCATTTCTTAGAGCTAAGTAATTTTTTTCAATTCACTTATCAAGAGTCTCTAACAGTCCTTTCAATCCAGCCTGTGAGAGCTAGATTCTCCACTGGATGGATGTGCTTGTGGAAAGGATATCTGATGAGGACAATTTTTAATCTAAATTAGGAAAATCTCAGAATTGGAGCTTTCCACTCCAGCGATATTTATCATTATTGTTGTTATTATTTTGTCAGAGCACCGTCTGGAATGCCTCAAGCTCTCTACCACATAAATAGGCTCCCACTTCAAGAAGCTTTGAGCTCATGCTGCTTTGCAATTTATGTTAAACATGCAAGAAATTGACAGATAATCTGGCGGCCAATAAATTAACACAACCCAAAGCATATGCACACTGGCTAAAGTTGGTGCACATTGGGTGATTATGGATATGGATAACAAAATTAAATGGAGAGAATTAAATCAGAAAGTTTCTCTCTGCTGTTGTGATTTTATCCTACCAATAAATGTACTGGTGAACATAAGAAAAGTGAGAAACTCGTTATAGCCTCTTCATGTTGAGATATTCATATTATAATTATCTTTGGTGGAATTCTTTTAAACAAGGTTGACCACAAACTAGAAATGTACAATGCAAAAAATGTGCACTGGTTCAGCACAATTCAAATTTTGAGAAAAAGAAAGGAAATAGGTTAAATGGTGGGAAATAAACCTTTTTTTTTGACATGAAAGAAATTCAGAGAGTATCTTTCTCTTTCACTGTAGTCCACTGATTTCTGCATCAGAATTACAAATTCCTTAAACAGAATCCAAGACATACAGAAATGGAATCTGTAGAGTTGGAGGTAGAGCTCAGTGTAGAGTGCTTCTATAGGTTAAGTTTAGAATCTCATCCAACGCACGTGTGCACACACACACGTGCACACCTATAATCTCTAAAAGAGGGACCCAAATATATTTTATCACAAGTAGTTCATATTCATACCACAGATAACAAGTGCTTGTGATGGGACTATCTCCAGAAATAAGAAAAATAGAAGTTCATTAAAAATTTATGAAATTCCATCATACATTTACATAGGTGTTTATGAATTTAAATGTAAATGTATATGTAAGTATGTTTATATGTATACATATGCACATATAATCTCTGTGGTTTACAATTTGATGTGATTCCCATTTATTATTTCTTCTAAATTTGAAAATAATCAGCTTCACCCTTCATTCTCAATTTTCCTAACATAGTTAATGAAAATGACTGACTCACTGTTGGGGGACAAGGTCAGTAAACTATTGTATTTGTAATTTGTATGTATATTTTATGTATTTTTATGTATATTGTCCCTTTCCTTCTCTTTTAGTAGGTGACAAGTTCTTAAACATCTTATGTTCTAACATATTCTGTTGGATTATTCTTCTTTTGTAAAGTGCTTAATAAAAACCTATTTTTATACAGCTGAAGTGTGGATTGAATGACAAAATTGAAGGATCAGAAATATAAAATGTGAACTCAGGAGACAGGAACATTTTATGTCAAGGACAGACTAGAAAATGCTTGATTTGTAGGACAGAGCATCTGAAAGTTTCTAAAGGTATATTTTTTTATTCCTAGTAAGATATAAATTATAGCAACCTCTTTTCAAAAAGTCTAGCGCATCACAAAATTGGCTTAAGGTAGATATAAAAGTAGTGATTCCCTGACATGTGTTAGTGCCAAGTTAGATTTTATTCTCTTTAAGAAAGTATTCTTTCCTTTGGCAGAAAAAAAAAGGTGTAAAGGAAGTTCTTTGACATTCATTAACAGGAATTAAAATGAGAAGTTTTACTAAAAATTGACAGAAACATTTATTTCTAAAAATGGAATTTTAAAATTAAATAAATCTGGAAATGTTTTCCAAATTCAATCCAAACTAAATATATAAATTTACCAATCATTAACCTCAAATTCCAACAGGCAGACACTGATTTTATTTTTTTAATCAAACAGAAATGAATTCCAAAGGAAAGGATAGTAGTTTCTCTGGAGAAAACTTTCTGTATATCTTTGAAGGTCAAATACAGAGTGTCACAGTACTTAGCATTACACAGAGAGCTCAAGCTGAGCTCTCCTCTGCTTATGGGGTAAAGTAGAGATAACGAGAACCTAGCCAGTTTGAGAATGATTCTTGTGGTAGAGAGCTAGAGGGAAGCACAAGCGAAAAATAGATATGCTGAAAATAAGTAAAAGAAACTACGCCCAGATCCTTACCACATACCTGGTTGCCATAAGATATCTGTTCATGCTAAAGCAAGACTCTAGACTTGAAGATATAGTTCACAGTGTAGAAGTTGAGCCTTGAAGAGAACGCAGTGAAATTAACTTGAAATAGTTGTAATGCAAGCTGGGAACCTTGGTCTTGTTTTTCACTCAGAGAAGGCTTAGAATTCTTGAAGATCATTATGTAAAATAACAACCCTGGTTATACTCCTACCACCTTGTTTTGAAGGCCTATATTGTCAGTGTTCTGGGCTCTTTGCTATTGTTTACATGTCTTTTTCGTTTCATGTTTTTCTAGGAATTTGTTTTGTTTTGTCTCGGTTTGTTCTGTTTTTCCTCTAACATAGAAAGGATAGATATACATGTAGAGACTCATGCATGGTTAAAATTCTAAAAGGTTTATGAGAATTGATAATATAATGCATGATGAAATGACAGCTACTTTGAAGAAAAAGAGACACTAAGGTACCCCTAGTGCTGATTCCGTAGCATCATGATATGAAATCCAACAATACTATTATTCTTTGTTTAAAGTGATTTTAATCTTTTTTGTTTTGTTTAATTTCAACATACATGAAGGTGCGGACAGCTGTTTTGAGAGAATGAGAGACATTATGGCAGCCATTGTTGACTTTCTTATTGTCTGATCTTGAAGACCTAAAATGCTTTCATCATCCTGTTTGGATCGGTTCTATACTATTTTGTTTTGTATGAATTCATTGCATGTGACGATATGTAGAACTGTTTGGAAGAAAACAAGAGACAATATGATACAGTGAAGATCTCTGGTTGTCTTGCTTTGAAATCTGTGTCTCTTACATTGTTATCTTATGATCTGTTTTTTATGCTTAATTTTTACCCTCTTTAAAAAAACAAAAAAAGAAGTCTTAAAGCCAAGCCAATTAATGCTGGAAGAAGAAACATGTTTCTTTTCTGAGAAATTAAAATACAGGACCAGGGAGAAAAGCCTAAGAATCCCACAATAGACTGTAGGGTTTGTGTTAGTGAGGAAGCTAAGGCTGTGAAGAAAGGATGACCCTTGAATCTCATGTTGGTGACCTTATTGAAGTGAAAGCCCATCCTACTTCTTCAGTTTCTGCACAGTCAGAAAGGTTTCAACATTTTTTAAACAAACAGAACCCTTGCATTTTATTTTGCATAGTTTTATAATCTTCACTGTGAAGGGTTTATGTGGTGAGTTGGTGAAGAGATGCCCAGAAGTTACCCAAATGTTATTTCTGAGTGAGTCTATCTATGGGGAGTTTCCAAGTGATACTAGCATTTGAATATAATCTGAGGATCTGAGTATTAAAGAGCTGTCCTCACTAAGGCAGTGAATGCTGTTTAATCCACTAAAGACCAGAATGCAATAAAAAGGCAGATGCACGGGAAATTCTTTTTCTCTTCTTGAGCAGAGATATTCACCACTGTCTTCAGCCATTTCAGTCCTTGATTTTCAGACTGTCAATCTTAAACCAAAATACAGAGGGCAACCGTGGGACTTCCTGGCAAAACCATAATGTGAGCAAAATCCCATAATAAATCTCCTTTTACATATTCATATCTGTATCTATATCCATGTCTATATCCATATTTTCCACAGATGCTTTCTTTGTCGAACCCTGACTCAGACATTCATTCTTGACTATGAGCAGATCACAAGTAATCACCAGAAACTAGAAAAAACAAAACTAGAAACAGAAACCTGAAATCAGAGACAAGAAATTACAGCCATAAACTAATTTAGGGGAAGTAAAATATAATTCAAGGAACTAGAAAAATTAAAAAAGAAAAGGCAACAGCTATTATAGCTGATAAGAATAGAAAGATAATATAAAATCAGTAAAAGAAAGCCTGAGAATTTTCTCTTTTCCTTAGTGTGGCCATGAAAATGAAAAGTTAAAAATGGAACTAAATGTTAGAATTTTAAAGGTAAGCCACGTGCTGAGTTACAGCTTTCATATCCATAGCCCTGACGCCAAGGAAGTTTAGATTCTAAACAACTTTTTTTTAGTCCATTTGGTTGGCTGAGGCCCAGTTTAACCTACATGTAAATGTTTCCTGTGATTTTGTTAAAGGGCTTTTGTGTACCCATTTTTTAAAATTTTATTTTAAAGATAGTAAATTATGTATAAATTTAAATATATATAGATAGAGAGAGAGAGACATAAACTATAATACAGATTTTCAAAACAGGATAATAGGAAATTAACAAAGGTTAGTACATTGCACATTTTCATCTCCAAAGTAGTCGCTCAGATTACGAGTTATAGGCATGCAAATTTAATTGATCAATACAAGCACAAACTGATCTTTTCAGTAAGCTAACATAAATTTATGTTAGCAATCTCGTATATAAATATAAACAAGAAAAAAATATATATATATTTTCCCTTCCTTCATTTCTCCTTTACCCCATCCCAGTTTTTCTTTTCTTTCCTCTTTTTTTTTGTACCGGAGATCGAACTCATGAATGCGCACTTGCAAGGCAGGCGCTTATGCTGCTGAGCTAAATCCCCAGCCCCATCTTTTCTTGAGAGCAGTTTCTTTCCTTTTTTCAAATCAATTGCAGATTTTGTGTCTTATTTACTGGCATGGAATAAGTGATCTCCAAGGCTGGCCAAATTGTAGACAGATTCATTTTTCTATTTCCAGGACTTCTACTTTTGAAAGCAGGCTGGCAAATCAATCCAGAGAGTCCAAATCTAGATTCAGACTTCCATAAAAAAAGAAATATTTTTTTGTTTTAGTTTGGAATTCTTCTGTATCTTTTAAATAAACATTTATTGCTAAAATTTTCTTGTCCAAACCAATTTAGTCATATTATATAGGTTTAGGAATACTCTGTTTCCATTTTCATTTGGGACAAGAAAATTTTTGATTCTTTTTCAATTTCTTCATTGACCACTGGTTTATTTAATTTCCATATATGTGTATGTTTTGCAATGTTCCTTCTGTTGTTAATTTTTAATTCTATTCAACTGTGGTCAGAACTTTGCATGATTTTGAATTTTAAAACTTTCTTGAGATATGTTTGTGGCCTAACATATCATTTAATCAACACTGGAAAATGTCCCAGTGACGAGAACAATGCACATTCTTGACTGCTGAGTGGACAGAATGTGGAACTTGGTTTGTCCAGACTGGTGGAGAGTACAGGCTAACTTGGGTTTTTGTTACTGCTGTTGATTTTCTGCCTATATGATCTGTTTACTGCTAAAAGCAAGATATAAAAATCTCTTACTGTCATTATTATATTGTATTTCTTCTCTTAGTTGTCTTAGCATATGCTTTATATATATTAAGTATTGAGTACAATCGTATTTACAATGACCTTCTGGACTCTTTCTACAGTTTTTAAAACTCTGCATTATTCAATATAATCACAACTATTTGTGGTCTACTTTGATTTCCATTTACAAGGAATATCTTATTTTTGCCATTTTGCTTTACATCTACTAGTAGAAGGAAAGAAATAATGAAGAACTTGCAGAAAAAAACAGAAACCAATCAAATGGAATTCTTACTTGAAGTGCAAAGATGGCTCAACACACACAAATGAATAAAAATGAAGTATCACTTAAAAAGTGAAAGAGTGAAAACAGGATAATTTCAATAGATTTAGAAAAAGTATTTGATAAATCTCAATATTTGATTTAGAAAACCTCAATATATTAAATATAGAAGAAACGTAACACAGACCACTTATGTCAAACCCATAGCTAACATCAAACTGAATGAATAAAAGCTAAATGCTTTCCAAGATCTGGCACAAGACAAGGAAATCCATTTTTGTCTCTCTTATTCCACCATTTAATGGACATTCTAGCCAGTGTAAGCAGGAAAGATGAAGAAATATGGGGCATATTGAAAATAGAAAAAGTCAAGTTACCTGTGTTTTACAGATGAAAAGAGCTTACACATGAAAAATACTAAAGGTCAAATCAAAAAGCTGTTGGAACTAAAAAATAATACAAAGTTTAAGGATATAAAAATCAATAGTAATCCTGTATGTTAATAGACAGTTATTTTAAAAAGAATGAAGAAAGAAAAGTCTCATTTACAGTAACTGCAAAACCTAAAATAGCCCAGAATAAATTGTCAAGGAGATAAGAGAACTGTCTACATTGAAAACTATGAAAGACTAATGATAGAAAATGAAACAGACATATAAACATGGAAATAGATATGTTTCATGTTCATGGGCTGAAAAGCAGTATTTTAAAATGTCCATGCTACCCAAAGAAATCTGTAAGTTCAATGCAAACTGTATTAAAATACCAATGACATTTTCACAGAAAAAAAACAAAAACAACTTCTAGCATTTGTATGGAAGCACAAAAGACTCTAAATAGCCAAAGTATCTGAGCCAAGCTACTATTCTACTTGACTTCAAAATGTACTGTGAAGTTATAGTAACCAAAACATGACTGTACTGGCCAAAACCAGAAACACAGACAAATGGAAGAGGAAGTCCCAGAAATTTTAACTATATTATTTATTTGTTTAGTCAGAAGTACCCAGATTTGTTTCAACAAAGGTACCAAGAATAAACAGTGAAAAAAGGACAGTTCCATTAATAGCTGGTTCCAGAGAAATTGAATATCCATAGGAATATTGACACCAAACCACTGTCTTTCATTAGTTATAAAAATGAATGCAAAATGAATTAGAGATTTAAAAGTTTTGAAATTATGAAACCTAGAATAAAACATAAGAGAAATGTTTCATTACACTGAACTAAGAATCTTGGCTAAGTCCTCAAAGCCCAAAATAATAGAATGCAATATTTACATTTTTGATTATACCAATCTAAATCTTATGCACATAAAACAAATCAATTCATAGAGCAAAAGATAAGTTATACAATGGGAGAAAATATTAGTGAACTATGTATTTGAAAAAAGTTTAATATTCCACTGGAAATCTAGTGAACTAAAATGGCAAAATAATAATAATAATCCAATTTAAAAATAGGTAAAATACATAAATAGATATTTCTCAAGTAAAAACATATAAGTGGATAGCAGGCACTATACCTGAAAAATTCAGCATTTCTAATCATCATGGACATACAGTCAAAACATTGTATTGTCTCCCTGGTATGAGAAACTGAAAGAATAAATAAGGTCTACAATATACAATAGGTACTGTGCAATGGGAAGAAACTGTTCAAGAGGAAAGTGGAAGGAGGGTACAGGAAAGGGGGAAAGAAAGAAAGGAAAAGGAAAGAAATACTACTAAAGTTTCTTAGTTCACTGAAAAGAAAGTTTTGTGCTAATATTGTTTGGAAAATTTTTTAATTTTTATGACCATATCTCATACTCTGAGTAACTACTTTGAAGATAACAGTATGAAATGTGTTAACCATTGCCATTCTTCTTTTATTTTGTTTTGAAATTTTATTTTTTTCCATTAAAAAAAGAAAAATGAGTGTGGTGGTGCATTCTTATAATTCCAGCCCTCAGGAAGCTGAGTCAGGGGGTTGCTTTGAATTCTAGGGCAGTTTGGGTTACATAGTGAGTTTAAGGCCAGCGTGAACTACATAGAGAGACTCTGCTTGAAAAAAAAAATGAAAAGAAAGTCAAGAGAAGAAGAAGAAGAAGAAGAAGAAGAACAACAACAACAACAACAACAACGAGAATGAGAACAAGAAGAAAAAACCATGTCAAAACCACAATGAGATATTCCTACATTTCACTTATAATGCTTATCATTAAAAAAGATCAAAGGTGACAAATGTTGATTAAACTATGCAAAATTATTGTTCCCATCATGGAAAAACAGTACAGATATTCCTCCAAAAAATTAAAAACATAGAATTACTATATGATCCAGAAACCCCACCACTAGCTATATACCCAAAGGGAATGAAATCTGTATGTCAAATATATTATCTGTGCTCCAATGTCTAGCGAAGCCATAATCATAATAGCCAGTATACATGATACACATAATTGTCCATGAGCACATAAATGGTTGAAGAAAATGTGGTACATATGCCACAAAATACTGCTCAGCCAAGATGAAACTATGTCACTTGTTTCAAGTAGGCTGAGCCAGAAGGACATTCCACTAAGGGAAATAAGTCCAGCACAGAAAGACAAATACTGTATGTGTTGACATACCTGGAATCCCAACATGTTAAACTCATAGAAGTAGACAATAGAATAACCATGGACAGGACTGGATAGGATAAGGGACAGCTAGGATAGGAAGAAGCTGGTCAGTGCATACAAAGATACAGTTACCTAAGAGGATTAGGGCCTGGGGTTCTACGGCACCATAGGGTGACCATAATCAATCTTAAAATACACAGAAGAAAGGATTTTGAGCAAAGGGACAGTAGGTGTTTGAGGCAGTGGATAAGCTAATTGTCCTGATTGATGATTACACAGCAATAAATGTATTAAACATCCTTTGTGTTCCACAATATTTTACAGTTAATATAAATTGAAAATAAAGCTAAAAGAGAATTTAAAAAAATAGAGTTTAGACAATTATGTAGCTATGGACTATGTAAATAATTTTTTAATTAATAGAAAAATGAGAAGAAAAAAACCAAAGAAATTAACCAGAATGAAGAATGAATAATGCAAAATAAAGGGAGAGTGAAAAGGTAAGGCAACTTTTTCTTTGGATCAGTCCAGGATATCAATCCAGAATATCTATACAGCCAAGAAAACAAGATAATGTGAAACCAGACATCATGGGCCATCGCTGTAATCCCAGCACTCTCAGGGGCTGAGGCAAGAAGATCATAAAATTAACCTCATCTGAAAAAATAAGTGACTTAAGGAGGCCTTGTTTCAAAATAAAAATATTTTTAAAAGGACTGAGGATGTAGCTGAGTGAGGAGACCATGGCTTTGATCCTGATGCTACCAACAACCAATAATGAGAAGGTTTCAGTGAAGGCATTTTCAACACAGCCTGCCTAATCACATGGTCCTTGCAAAATGAGAAACTAAATTATGTAATATGAGGTATCAATGACACAGGGACCTCTAGTGCAGAATCTACCACACAGTGCGAAATGGACCACACCCGCTGAAAACCACTAAGTCTCAACTTCCAGGGGACACTGTGTATGCAATGTAGAAATGATGCAAATGTTTGTTGTTCTAATGTCAAGAGAAAGACATGAAATGAAACATTGGTAAGTGCAAGCCAAAGAATACTAAGTTATGACTCAAATATATGTACCTCATAAATAAAATGTAACCAGATAACTAACATTTTTTGGCTAAATATTAAAAATAAATAGAATATACCAAGTGGGAGATATAACATTTTTAATCTGAATATATTAATAGCTCAGCTACTGATCACCAAATATCTTTGTGTTTCTCCCTTTTAAATGATCTATTTAAATTGAGTAAATAAGTATGACTCTCCGTCTCTTCTGTCTCTCTCTCTCTCTCTATATATATATATAATTATAGTTATTTAATGTATAATGTCATATAAATTTATGTAAATATAATAGATATAATTGATAATACATAAACATTATCACAAAATTTCTATTTTGGTTAGTTGGAGGAATTTTTTTTCTGTAATACATTAATGGGATTTCTTGCTGATGTATATGCCAACTCACATTTGGCTTTTAACATACATTTTTGTAAGTTTCTAAATTTCAGAATCATACTGCTGATTCTTTGATATTTTATGTATTTCTATGAGTATATTACTATTTCTCTATAAAAAGCATTATTTTGATTCTTGCTTTTTACAGACTTGATTTAATTATATCTGTTCTAGATTTTACTGTTCATTTTACTTTTGTTTTTCCTCTAATGTTCTTGATATGGAGGAATATTACCTGTCAGTATGATAAAACAATGAATTTTTCTGAAAAAAATTAATCAGAGCATTAAATTATCTGTCACTATTTATTTTGTATGCTTATTGTCAAGAAAATGAAAAGTTTGTTAAAGTAATACAAACTTATGTTTTTATCATTGACATCTTCCATCTTCAATCCTTGGTGCACTTTTAAATGATTTGATATATAAACCACACTACTTCATAAATATTACATGTACTTGTACATTATACCTTTCATGAGTATAACATTACCTTCTTTGTCATTTACTTCTTAATATATCTTTTACTTCACAAAAAATTAATAATGATACTTATATAAGTTTGCTTCGAGTTTATTTTTTAAAGCATATTATGGTTTTCATGCTTGACATTTTTTAGAAAATTTATTTTCTCCTTGTCTAATATAAGTAAAGATTTGTATGTAAGACCATAATAGAGAAATTCATGTTTATTACCATAATAAATATGCTTGTTCATACTTCCCTTGAATATACCCTTGTCTAATTTTCTTGCTTTGTTGCTTTCTATTTTCATTTTTTACAAACATTTTGCTGTAATCTTATCTTTTATTCAGTAATTTTAATGTCATCAATATTTGCTGAACTTACTAACCTACAAATATTTCTCATTAATATTTCAAAAATATTTAATACTCTACTTCACAATTTAGCATGAAATATTGGCATATTTGCATATTATTTCAGGACTTTCTGTATAGATTTTTTTTTATGAAAGTCATGATTAGGGGCCAGGGGTTTAGTTCACTGGCACGAATGCCTGCTTGGCAAGTGCAAGGTTCTGAGTTCAATCCCCGGTACCAAAAACAAAACAAACAAAAAAGGTCATGATTAGTTGATATGCAGCTTACCTTTACATTATTTACATTTAACATATTTTCACGATAATAGAGCATTTTCTTTCAAACCTGTAACAAATTGTGTAATGTATTTTATGAATAGTTTTATTTTCCTGTTTTAAATGATTAACAGCTATTCAGATGTAGTGATAATTTTCTATTTTTGTGATTTCTGTTTGATTAATCTTTTAGTTGACAACATTATTATCCAGTCATTGTCAAAAGCTATTCAGGCTTAGCAAATAATGCTCTGAGTCTTTTGAGTATTCTGAGAATATTTTCCTCTTTCCTTCAAATAACAAAAACAATTAAGTTAATACAGAGTTTTGGGGTCATTAAACTTTTATCTTTCAAAACTTTCTAAAAACTTATAGTGTACAAACCAAAACAGCTTGATTTTTGTTATTCTAAGTAGGCAATTTGAGACACTCTAGAATTAATTTACAAATATTTTAAGAAAAATTTATGAGGATTATTATATATTTGTTTTCACTAACATGATCAAAAGTTTAATGAGCCCTTTCATTGCACATACTTATAATTTTGAAGCCTTAGGAAAAATTATTTTCATTTTTTTATCTTTTATTATTGATTTTGTTCCAAGTTCTTCCCTTTCATAATCAGAAATATCTTTAATGGTACTTGTTCTCTCTTTTCTGTCATTTGCTTTTTTGTGGGCAATGATTTTTTATTTTTTTATTGTTTTTACTAGATGTTTGCAGCACTTACTATAGGTAGCCATGTATATAACACATTTTAGTTGTTTTAATTTCTCCTCTTTCCCTCTCTACATCTCCTGGTCTCATTTTTTTAAAAGTATTTAACTGGTTCATATAATGAGTACATTTCAGAAACCTACAATTTATTGAAATTTTCAATACAATGAGCTATGCTTCTTCTACAATATTTTTATACTTACTTTTGATTTATCCGTCCCCTTTTCTGGGATGGGTTTAAATTATGAGGACTCAAAAGACTGGGGATAGATTGCTTCAAAACTACCTTTTACTTTCTTAAATTATGCTTGAGGAGGAATATTATTTATTTGTACATCTTCAGCAATTATACCTATCACATGTGTCACTAACTTAGAAATACGGTGGAATATTTGTCCTGAATTTAGCTAAAGGGACAAATGAGACTATCTTGGAGCTAGACGGCACTCAGCTCGGTCTCACCTCACTGTTTAGGGTTTTCAGGGATACTGGAACTGTTGATCATTTCATCCTTGCTAGACATGATGGGTCTGAACAACTGCTAGTATATCCCATCACTCCTGTGACAATGATTTAGGCCACATAGAGATGTCAATGCCGAAATTAAATAGAAAGCCACTCGGATTGCTAAAGTAGACTGGAATAATTTTTGGACTTTGTTCAGAAGTTAGGTTTTAGGACTTAGGCAGGCAGGTTTGAGGTCAACCCATGCCTAGTTGTTTCTGCTACTTTGAGTCCTGTTCATAGTGTCTTAGATTGAATGACCTGATAGGCACATTGAATGGATTCGGTGCTGTTCTCGCCAATCAGACAATCGTGTGTTTGACATTAATAGAGTCCTTAGAAAATTCTCCAGACGCTAAGCCAGGGTCAGATTTGAGGACATTATTGCCCGTGAGTCGGTTGCATTTTTGCCTGTTTGAAAAACACAAGCATGGCTTCCTTTCAAGAATGTATCTGTAAAAGGGGTTGCACTAATTTCCTACGGTCCTTGTAAAAAATTACCAAAAAACCGATGGTTTGAAACCACAGAAATGTACTGTCTCAAAGTTTTAGAGGCCAGAAACATGAAATCAAAGTGTTGGCAGGCCCATGCTCTTTGATGGCTCGTGAGGGTACTGTGCTCTTTGAGGCTCTAGACTCCAGTGGCTGTATGCGTGACTTGATTTCGGGGTGTATGATTCTAATTTCTGTTAGGAAGCACAGTGTCCCCACCTCTGCTGTCTGTGTGAAATCTCCCTCTACCTGCTTGAGAAATGGTACTTACTACTGAGTACACTGTTTAGCAAAATCTTCTAGGTAAATCACTTCTTAACGAAAATTTTAAGACACATCTGCAAATATCCCTTTTTCTAAATCAGATAATATTTTTTAAAAGGTAGGGATTAGAACTAGAGAGCTCTGGTGATAATTATTCAGTCTGCTACAAAAGTATATTATGGTTTCATTTAAAGATTGAATTAGATATTTACCAAATCATGTGGTAAATACAACATACACACATTCAGTATGATTTCTGGTATGTAAAACCCCTGGTAAACTAGTAACACATATGTTTATGTTAGATGCTTATGATATTAACACATACCTTATCCATGAAGTCTTATATTCTTTTTAAAGAAATTATATACATTTATGAAATAACACTATTTCTGGAGTTTTGGACTGATGGATAATTCTAGTTAAATGATTATATTAGGGATCCTGTCCTTATAGCATATGTACAAACTAGCCAACAGTTTAACTCCATCTAAACAGTGTTCCCAAATATATCCTCTACTATGACATGTCTTAAATTAGCCTTCTGGCATTTTGTCCCGGGTCTGCTTATCTGTGTCCCTGGTTCCTATTAAAGAGAAGAGGATTTGACAAATGATTCCAAAAGTTCAATTTGTCTCTAAATTGGTTCTCATTTCAAGCTTTAAAGACTACAAAGCAGTATAATACATTAATGAATTCTCAGATTCTACCTTTTTCAAGGTTTTGTAGAACTTAGCTCCTATTGTTTTTATATATATTTGGGAATAGCAGTTTCATCCTTGGACTTTGTTCTCAGCTAAAGAGAAGGAAAAATTTCAGTACTAAAACCTTGCAATCTTTAGTAGTGCAACCCTGTACAAGGCAGGAGATAATGTCAATATTTCACATTTCTTGAAGATTAAAAGATAAAGAGAATAACAAATAAAGACCACACAATTCAAACCCAATTATTTAACACTATTAAGATTTAATAATATGTAAGAAAGATGTTTGCCAAACAGCCAAGGATTGACAAACTCAATTTTTTGTGTGACTAATTGTATTTTTGTACTCTTTGTTGACATAATAAAAGTAATATAGCTACAACTTTGTTTCCCAGAGATGTGGTCAGTCTTAATAAATTGAGATTTTTTGTTTTAAAGGTAATTACTGTGTTCCACCTTATGAAATTTTGATATAAAAGAGCTTTGGAAGTAGAGTAGCATAGAAAGGAAAGTTGTCCCTTTTCCAAA